>PVJD01004054.1:0-148791 GCA_004026545.1 Mormoops blainvillei | reverse complement strand
TAGTACTGTCTTTTTTATTGAATGTATTGGGGCAACATAGGTTAATAAAACCATATGGATTTCAAATGTACAACTCTAGAACTCATCATCTGCACGCAGCATCATGCACTTACCACCGGTGTTGAAAGGCAGTGATGATAGTGATCATGCTTATCTCATCACTGATCTTAGTGGTAATGTTCTCAATGCTTGATCTCGAAGTATAATGTTTACAAGGTGTTTCTTCTAGATTGTCTTATTAGCTTGGGGAAGTTTCTTTTTATTCCTCATTGAATGTGTGTTGGATTTTAAAAATGTTTTTCTGGATATCTTAGATAATCATTTCATTTTTCTCCTTTTATTAAAAATAATCTTCTGAATTACACTGAACGTGAAATGTTAAATTTCCCTATGTATCTGAAAAACCCTGCTAATTATGAGTTGTTATTTTCCCCCAATATTGCTGAGTTTCACTTGTTAATCTTCAATTTGCTAATACTATTTTAATAAGAGAAATTTACATTTTTTTCTAACATCCTCATTAAGTTTGTGGTTAACAAGATTTAATACTGGCCTCATGAATAAATTTTGAGTAGGAGGTTGTTAACTTATACTTTCTTTTCTCTGTAAGAATTCATGTAAGGTTTGGAGTACGTATAATTTTTCCTGAATCATGGATGATGTCACCAGGGCTGGTATTTATTTTTATCTATCTTCATGAAGTCTTTTTTTAATTTAAAATTTTCTTGATAGATATAAAACTAACAGATTTTTTATTTCTTGTGGCAGTTTTGAATTGTTTTTTAAAAACTTTGTTGATTTCATCTAAATTTTCAAATGTATTAGATGTAGTTTTTAATGATAAAAACATTTATTTTTAATAACTGTAATCTGTATTAATTGTTTTTATTTTTGAAATTATTTGTATGTTCTAGAATTTCTTCTTAAGGGTAGTAGTGGTTTATCAATTTTACTATTATTTTCCAAAAAACAAGTCTTAGATGGATTGTTTTTTCTTCTTGTCCAGTTGTTTTTGCTTGGTTTCTACTATGTGTTTATGATTTTCTTCCATATATTTTCTTTATGCTTAACATACCATTTGTTTGAAAGCTTTTTAAATATATATAATTTATTTATTATTTTCTAGTATATGCTATGTCAAAAAAATTTTATATTTTTATTCCTTCCCTGGGTATGTTTGATGAAAGCATTGGTGTGCTACAAGGTACTCCATTATATTTTGAAGGAGAAATCTGTTATTAGCACTTAATTATGGTATTTTTTTGAGTAAAAGCACTTTACGTTATTTTTAAATTTTTATAATATACAATTACAGATATCTGTCTATTTATGTTAATATATTTTAAAATAGCTGAATCTTCTATAATACTATAAAATATACTAGTCTAATAATTTTAGATTTTTTGGCATGTCATATCATGTTTCATATCTTATTAAATATTTTAAAATATGATTTTTTATGTCTTCATATTATTCCATTATACAGTGGCATCATTATTTATACAGTGGTTGTTATAGTCACACAAGTTTAGATTTTTTTAGGTTAATTTTTTCTTTAATAAGCATATTTACATATCTTTTCTAAAAAATAACTCATTGTTTCCTTAAGGTGGTCTTAGAAAATTGGAATTACCAGGGCAAAATGAGTTACCTCTTACAAGCTTTTGTTGTCTTAAGAAGATAAAGTATTTTTTTCTTTCATTCAAAGATGAATATACTGAGGAGGGTAGGTAATGCTGAAAATCAAATCTAGTGACTCTCAGAGGTGACATAAAAGCATATTTTACTGAGTCATCCTCTATAATTTGGTGCCTTGTTAGTGAGAAAATTTTATGTAATTTTATTATTATCAGAAATAAAATTTCATCCATAAAATATTATATATTTCAGAGTGCAAGACACATTTTAAAAAACAGCATAATACATTGTGATATGAAATTACTGACGTTATTTTTCAAAGAGTAGGCAAATGAATCTTAAAAAGGAATCAGCTATTTTGTCTCCAAGGTTACTTTCAAACCCTTTCAAATGCATCAGTGTGTTCCTGACAATATTAGTATTATTTTAAAAAGTTAGACAAAGAACTTGAATTATTTGCAGTTGTCAGGTAATTTACAAAAAGAGGAGAAATGTATGAATCTCGAGAGATATCATGACCCACCAACAGGAGGACACAGACCTACACTGAATAATAATTTAAGGCTATTACTAAGATAATTAGTAAGTCAATCTGCTGCTGAAAGGGTTAGACCTTAGCTTCTCAATTTATTAAAATGCAGACCCTGATCTGTGAATGAAAAGAACCCAAAGTTTACTAACACCATAACCCCAATATCTGTCTACCATAAAAAGATAATGATTTAGTATAAATTAATGTCAATACTTCAGGTAATGCATATTTTTATTGGACAATTACATTATTGATATTGTTTTCATATTGTACTACTTATAAGTTAAAAATAATGCTCTAATATTCAACAACAGATACTAGGAAAAATCTACTTTACGAAAATTATTTCCAGTTTAAATCAGAAATAGTTTTTTTATGCACAATATCTCTTTCCAGTTTTCATTATGCTACATTTACAAGAGTATAGTGAAATAATGAACAAAGTTGAGGTATTAGACAAAATCACCTCCAAACAATACTTAGGACTTGTCAAAAGAATTCTTATAGTTCATTTTACCAATACTTACCAATCTATTTAGAGATACTTAAGGACAATTTTTTCTCCCTATTTTAATCTGCTTCCTCTAACAAGCAACCAATTGCTTGCCTTTGGCTAGTCTAACATGAAGAAAAAGGAGACCTGCTGATAATAACCAATGGCCTCTCCCTCACACCCGGATATCTGTCTCTTTTATATGCACTTTATATTAGATACAGAAATTTGGATAAAGAGATATTAATAGCAAGATAGAGCTGAAACATTTGACTTTACCTTCTGCTTTGGACAAATTTTATTATCTGGAATGGTATTTGAATAAGCAATCTCAATTCCCTTGAAAATGATTTTGTAGGGGCAATAGTTAACAATTCTTTAGCTATATCATTTGTATTTACAATAGGTGAATTTATGAAGTTCAGTAGGAAGATATGAGTGCCAGCTATCAAAACACCTGGTTCAATATAAGCTCTGACACTGTGCTCTCTATCCTTGGGAAAGCAATTAATTGTTTTGGAAATTATTTTCCTCTTTTTACAAATAGAATATTTGAATGAGTGAATCTCTAATTTTTTCAGCTCTAAATTTCAATAAATTCTTAAGAATTAAAAATACTGAATATTTTTAAGTGCTTATGCATAACTCTGCATTAACCTCTATTCTTTATAAATGTGGCAAAGAAGCTTAAAATTGATACATGTCCCAAATGCTGATATTCTAAGTAATGGTTATTGAGGTACTGATATTTCAGTGAAAATTAGAACATAATTGAAGAATATATAAAATAGAGAGTCACAATAACACCCAACAATGTGACAAATTGTTGATTACTAAGTGCAATTACCAACGCAAGAACCAGTGCTCATAAAATAAAGTTTTAGGTTAAGCTTCCCAAAGTAGTTAGTACCAGTAAATTTATGCATCAGACAAAAATAAATTTCCCTTGTCGCATAGATATGGGTATAAAACTCTTCACTAGTTCTAATTTACAATGACTTGGTGTCACAATTCAACTACTAGTTCATGAAAAATTATTGATTATATGTGTTTTGTGCAAGTATAATTCATGGTTCAATTATATTTTATAAACAAAATGTATCATAACTTTTATCCTTAAAATTAATGACAGTTAACACAGACTATACAAGCAATTTCACCCTTCAAAAGGAAAATAAATCCACATAGCTTTAAGCTGATAATTTAAATGTAGGCTCGGAAAATGTCGTGGTACCTCAGTATTCATCGTTAATTCATTCCGCAACTCAGGACGAGTGCAGGAACTTGCAAGTATAGAACGATGGAGCATTTTCCTTTGCAGAGAGCGGCGTCATGACTCATACCAGTTCTAGCGAGTGCGACGAGTTTCGAGCAAGCTCTGAGTGCTGAAACATGTTTTTCTCGTCAAAATGCAATGAGTACAGGCTTTAACAAGTTCCCAAGCCACAAGTACCATGGTACGACTATATTCAAAGCAGAGGAGATTTATTTATAGAACGCGCTAGATTTGCATGTTTTCCTTTTATAAGCCATGACTCTTCCTATCCCATATTATAATATTGATTATTAATGTATACTTTTTAATATTGATTAATCCATACTAGAAGTAGAAATAATCCCCCAGTATTTTATTCTTTAGTGCACTTTTATGTGAAAGCAACATATATGGTTATGTGTATTAGGAACCTAGCTACCAATTAGTTTCCTTGTTCTAGATGATTTTGACGCTTACTCTTCCCCACTGAACTCTAAGAGATACATTAACTTGGAAAATTTCCTCGGAATTTTTTGTTCAAATGATGCTTTTTATTCTTGAATAGAACTAGATAGAATTAAACAATGCTTCATCACTGACCCTAATCTATCAAAAAATAGAACACAAAAAACAAAAACAGAATTGGTTCAGTATTTATTTGTTGCTCCAGCAGATAATGTGAGATTGCTAATAGAGCATAAAACAGAACTGAAGAGAACATGTTTTATCTCAGTGAACTCATTCTAGTTGTGTGCCCAATTCTTACTGTAGTAATTTTTCATGATAACGTACTGTGAGTCATAGTTTTATGTGCCAGTACTCAGTGGAAATATTTCTTACTCTTAGTACTTAAGAAAAAAAAAATATTTTTGAAATCATCCCAAATTTCACCATATAAAAAACCAACTTTTGTTTCTTTAGATATTATTTTGTCACTGAGAGCTTAATAAAGAACTCAGAGCTCTGGATCTTGGGCGGATATATTTGGTGTGAGAATTAAGTTCAAAGTATAAAAGATTTTCACATATAATTATTTTATATTTATAAAATTTATACACATTTACATAATTGCTTACTTATGCTGTGTATGTTATTTTTCTAAAGTCACATACTTAGAATCTTAAGCAATATTATATAATTGTGATGATATAAGGCAACCGCATTTTGCTTATCAAACTAAGCAATTATGACAATATAGTTCTCTCAGAATGTAATAACATTGTTGCATTATTTATAAGAACATGAAATACATTGTTGATTATTAACCGTGTTCATATATGTATTATTATTTTCTCCATTAGAAAGGTTAAAACTCAAGGATAAAATATTATCCAGAAATAATAGTATAATAAAATGAGATGTGGAAGAAAAATTTTGTAAGCATAATTAAGTGAACATATTAAAGATGGCATATGATAACTGTGAATAATCAAACTATTAAAATAATTCTTTGCAGGTTTTATGCTCACTCAGACAGTACTAACAACTGTGGCATACTGAAGATCATTTTTAAAGATAGATGACCATGTTGAAGAAAAATCCATTTTGTCTACTATATTTGCTTCTACAAATGAAGTTGACACAATTAATATAATATCATTATTATACAGAAGGAAGTCACCCCAGGATCAAAGAATGAAAGTGAATATAAAACATGATCAGTAAACTATAGTGATTTGAACATTTAGTGCTTCAGTTCCTTTTACATGATCATTCATAAATTATTACTTATGTTTAAATCCATAGGTGAAAAATTTTACTTATGAAAAGCAATTCTATAGTGCTACCAATTCTATTTTGCTTTTGTGTTTTGAGCAAAAGGCATAATAATTATACAGTGCTACTGTTAGCATAGGTTGTTAGCTAGTTATTAATAAAGAGGGAAGGAAAGGGAATCAGACATTGTTGAACTTAATGGTCTGGGGAGCACGAACATTTTTGCTTCACTAGAAAGTTATAGCATAAACAGATTTATTTACACACTCCAGGGGAGGGCTGCTGGTGCAAATTAGTCTCCTTGCAGCAGACAGGAAATCTCCTTGGGGAAGCTGATGGCCAGAATTCCTCTGCTGGACACGTGCACAGTGGAAACCAGATGACTTAACAGAATTTTTGACATGCATGATAGATACCAAAATGGCTACCATAGAAGCCTGTCAGTCTAACCTGGGAAAGGGATCAATTGATCAGGAGGCAGTCCTATCATAAGACCACAAAAGCTTAAAAGTTGATTGGTTATTTTGAAAAATCTCCTGGTCTGTTCCAAGCCCAAGATATTATAACCCAGCTTAACAAAAAAGTGCTTTCTCTCTGTCTCTCTCTCTTCTTTCTCTTTCTCTCTCTCTCTCTTTTTCTCTGTCTCTCCCTCTCTCAGTGACCCATGGTTTATCCTGTTTGATTGTGTGTTCTCACCATAGTAACCATGCAGGTGTAGTAGCAGAGAAATTCTGGATATTGCTCTGGCCAGCATGGCTCAGTTGTTTGGGCATTGTCCCGCAAAGTGAAAGGTCACCCGTTTGATTCCTGGTCAGGGCACATGTCTGGGTTGCATATTCAAGCTCCACTGGGGACATGAGAGAGACAACCATTTGATGTTTCTCTCTGACATTGATGTTTTTTTCCCACTCTTTCTCTCTCTCTCTCCCTCTTTGTAAAAGATAAATATTTTTTAAAAAGAAATTCTGGACATTGGTCTTTTGGTTTTGCTGAAGACACAGTTGGACTTTTTCTATGGAAGGATGGTTGGAGATAGGGCACAGGAGCAGCCTTCTATTTCCACCTGAAGAAATCTTGCCACACCACAATCTCCCATGCATGGGTCTATGAAATGCTTTACTTGCAATCCCATGAAAAAGTCCCACTTTCACCAGCAACAGAAAAATGAGGATTTTTTTATTAGTATGAATTCACTGGTAATAAATAAGTTACAAAAAAACAGACAAGTTGTTAATTATTTACTATCTCCTTGTCAGTTTAATTATTTATTTTTTATACCCCAGGGTATTTTTTCTTTCTTTCTTTTTACTTTTCTTAAAATTAGCAGCCAAAAAGAAAAAATAAGCTTAGGTGGCTTTTGAAAGCAAAAATTTTGTGAAACTTATGCATTCTTCTGTATGTGCATTTGATTTAAAAGGTTAAAACAAATGCACTTGTGATTATGTGACTTTTAATAAGAAATACATATTTGGTCTTCACCTATTATTTCTGGAACAAAGTCCTTAAAATCTTGGGGTTTTCTAAATGATGAAAGCAAGGAATCTGTCATTTGTTATGTTAAAAGGTGATTTATTTATTATTTTTACTTTAAAAAATATATTTTTTAAATTAAATTTTATTGATTATGCTATTAAAATTGTCCAAATTTCTCCCCCTTGTTCCATCCACCCATCACCCCTCACCCAGGCAATCCACACACCTTTGTTCATGTCCATGGGTTATATATATATATATATATGTCTTTTGGCTACTCCATTTTCTATCTTCTACTTTACACCCCCGAGGGTATCCTGTAACTACCTATTTGTATTTCTTAATCTCCTCATCTCTTCAACCATTCCCTCACACTCCCCTCCCATCTGGCAACTATCAAAATGCTCTCTGTATCTATGATTCTGTCCCTGTTCTTATTTGCTTAGGTTTTTTTTTAGATTTAATTGTTGATAGATATGTATTTTATTGCCATTTTATTGTTCATAGTGCTGATCTTCTTTTTCTTAAATAAGTCCCTTGAACATTTCATACAATACTGGTTTGGTGATGATGAATTCCTTTAGTTTCTTCTTGTCTGGGAAGCTCTCTTTCTGCCCTTTGATTCTAAATGATAGCTTTGCTGGGCAGAGCAATCTTGGCTGGAGTTCCTTGCTTTTCATGACTTTGAATGTTTCTTGCCATTCTCTTCTAGCCTGCATAGGTTCTTTTGAGAAATCAGCTGACAGTGTTATAGGAACTCCCCTATAGGTACCTAACTTCTTTTCTTTTGCTGCTTTTAAGATTCTGTCTTTACCATTAACCCTTTGCATTTTAATTATGATGTATCTTAGAGTGGGCCTTTTTGGGTCCATCTTTTTTGGGATTCTCTGTGCTTCCTGGAATGCATGTCTATTTCCTTCACCAAATTAGAGAAGTTTTCTTTCATTATTTTTCAAATTGATTTCTAATTTCTTGCTCTTTCTCTTCTCCTTCTGGCACCCCTATAACAGGAATGTTGGAATGCTTGAAGTTGTCCCAGAAGCTGCTTAGACTATCCTCATTTATTTAGATTCTTGTTTCTTCTTGTTGTTCTGATTGGTTGTTTTTTGCTTCCTTAGGCTCCAAATCATTGATTTGAATCTTGGCTCTATCCACTCTACTGTTGTTTCCCTGTAAATTGTTCTTTATTTTAATTAATGACTCCTTTTTTTTTCCAACTAGATCTTTCTTATGCTATTGAGGTCCTAAGTAAGTTCCTTGAGCATCCTTATATGGCTCCAATGAAACAACAGATCAAAACTCCAGCAAAAGAACTAAACAAAAGAGAGATAAACAATCTGTCAGATGTAGAGTTCAAAAGGTGACTTTTAGATCTCACCTAAGGTTAAAGGCTGGTTGTCAGAAGACTGAACCATGTGATCAGAGGATTGGTACCTTTAGTCCCATTTCCCTTATCTCTGGAGAGGGGAGAGGGGTTGGGGGTTGAGGGTAATCACCAATAGCCAATGATTTAATCAATCATGCCTATGTAATGAAACCTCCATAGAACCCCGGAAGGATGGGTTTTGAGCAGCTTCTGCATTGGTGAACACACGGATATTCAGGGAGAGTGATGAGAGTGATGTATGCACAGAGATCTGTGTCTCTTTCCCCTACCTTGCCCAATGAATCTCTTCCATCTAGATGTTTCTTCATTATAACCTTTCATAATAAACCATAATCTAGTAAGAAGAATACTTCTCTAAGTCCTATGAGTTGCTCTAGCAAATTAAAGCTAAGGTGAGGGTCATTGGAACCACCAATCTATAACTGGTGTGTCAGAAGCACAGGTGATGATGATCTGTTTGGGATCAGCATCTAAAGTTGGGGTTAAGAGCAATCTTGCAGCACTGAACCCTTAACCTGTGAAATATGAAGCTGTCTCCAAGTACATAGTGTCAGAATTGAGTTGAATTGCAGGACACCTAGCTGGTGCCAGAGAATTTTTTATTGACAATGAGCACCCCCCACCCCGCTACACACACATACATTAGAATTGGAGTGCAGGGACCTTTAGCATGCTTGACTGTTATATGATGTCCTGATTATTTTTCTTAAGTTAATTCATCATTTCCATTCTTTAGTGTAAAAACTATCAGTGGCAAAATGCATTTGGATTCATAGACTAGGTGTGTGGCAGAAGAGGTTTGTGTTTATGTGTACCATTCTGTATTCCAAGCCAAACATACAAAATACAAAATAAAAATGATAGTTGTCACAGATTATTTTCTGAATTAGGGCGAGGCACAATTTTCTTCATTTTGACATTGGAGGATTTAACTGAAAGCCCAGCTGAACTCCTTACTTGCAAATAAGCTATTTCTGAAAGTTCACCTCAAAAACAAACTAATCAGTCAGACAAATTATTGTTTTATTTTGGCCAGAGGAAAAAAAACAATTATACACACACACACACACACACACACACATCTTCAATTCATGTAATTTGTTTAGACACTATGATTTCAATAATGTGGTGTGAAACCTATGACTGACTGTATAGAAATTATGACTCATTGACTCATTTTATACCTTGCTTCTCTTTTACAACATGGAATTTTTCTTTAGTACTAAAATAACATCATTG
Source organism: Mormoops blainvillei (assembly GCA_004026545.1). Taxonomy (NCBI): domain Eukaryota; kingdom Metazoa; phylum Chordata; class Mammalia; order Chiroptera; family Mormoopidae; genus Mormoops; species Mormoops blainvillei. The sequence goes on along the minus strand of PVJD01004054.1, from coordinate 139,058 downwards.
CTTCCTGACAAATGAGCACTGGTCTGGACACTTTCTATTATAGTACGCAGTGTAAAGGAAACTTAGGTGCCTTCAGTAAACTGCTCTTTTTCAGTATGTGATTTTACCTTAAAACAGTAATGACTGATGCTCATCCTATCTCTGTGGAGGAATTTTATGTCTGCAATCTGTAAAAATAGTTTTGAAAGGACATATTCCAAATGTTAAAAGGAGCTTTTATCCCTAGAGATTAGAAGTACAAAAGATTTTCATTTTCTGATTTATATCTGATTTATTCTAATTTGTTTTTTAATGAGTCTTTTTGTAATCATAGGAAAGCATGAAAATATGTTTGTTTTTAAAAATTAAGTTCTACTGAACATAAAATATGGCAATGTATTCCTAATGCGTTTGAAATAATCATGGCAAAATAGTGATTTACTACTTAAACTATCAAGAAATTATTTGTATTTGATTTATGCATAAGTTTCTAATTGTTACCATTCCACTTGAGACCTATACAGATTTGTTAATATTCTTTTGCAACTATATGACACTTCAGTAGAATTTAATGATTTATTAATACTATATATGTAATATTTTCAATGCATTAAAGTATATCACTCTTATGAAAAATGTCTATATTATGTGAATAGTAATATTTGAAGAAAGAAACTTAATTTTCTCACTTTTTAATGGCTAAAAAGGGAGACTATTTTATTCTTTTATAATATACCCAGAAGGCCAATTTCTATGACAGTTTTATTGTACTTTCCCAGAGATGGAGACATTTCACATTAATCTATTTTCTAAAACATTGTAGGTGCTTCAAATGCTAAAGAATAATTCAGTTAAACTGTGAGGCTGGAAGTTCAGTTGTACCAAAAGACATTGTAATTTAAATATGAAAGTTAATTCATAAATACTTTTATATTTATAGTAGCACCTTAAAGCTTATCAAATGACCCATCCAACAAAGTTATGAATGAATTTAAAAAATATAATCTAATATTTATGACACTAGAGACATATATAAATGGAGAAACAAACTTCATCTTTATATTGTTAGAGATGTGTTGTTTTTTAATAACTTTTGCTTGTAGATTTTGTGTTTTCATCTTATAACTGCTCTAACAAAAGGATTATGCCATCAATTTTAATATAGTTCATTACTCATGTAAAATACAGCAGATTCAATATGGAGCGTAGAAACTACCTAGGACATTTTAATATTACTCATATTCTTTTCTTTACATGTGCATATTGAGATTTATATTTTGTTGTGATCCTCATCTAAAACATTCTTTATTATGTATAACAGCTATAAAAAGTTGTTTGGTAAAGATAATTGAGATGAAAAGAGAATCTATTCCTTGTAAAAATTAATACAGTCAATAAAGTCCCTAAAGAAACAAATATTCTGATTTTTTTAAATAAACTATATCATACTATAAGCTTTCTTGTTAAAGTATAAAAGGATGTTGTAATAAAACACAAAACAAATCATGATATTTTTAAACTGGAAGGGGAATTTTAGGTGTAACTTTTTTTTTCTCTCTTTTATTACTGAAAATAACAGAACCTCACAAAATATTAAACCACTTGACCAAATTCACGCAAATTGTAGGGAGCTAATCAGATCCTAGATGTTTGAAGGACTCAAAATTTGTCAGCTATCACTTATTTATATTAAAAATAATGATAACATTTATTCATTAATTCTGCAAATATTTCTTGAATACCAGTTACTTAGTTGCCAGGTATTCAGTAGGGCTAACAACACATCAGAGAAAACAGCAGCAGTCATGTTCCCTGCTCTCTCAAGATGAATAATGAAATGGTCAACTAACAAAAGTAATTTCCACATTAAAATGTTACAAGGAAAATAAAACATGGCAACCTGTTGAAGCGTGACTAGAATGTGGTTAGCCAGGGCCTTTGAGCCAAGATCTGAACTAATGAGAAAAGCTAACTCTGAAAAAATATTGTACCCAAGGGTTTTAGGAGAGAGAATAGGAAGAGTAGAAGCTCTAGAGAAAAAATAAAATTGGGTGTTTGAGAAACATATGTGAATCATGAATCAGCATGGGGAAGAGGGATGAGATGGCATTAAGATAGTTATCAGGCTCCAGCTTACAGAAAAGTCTTTTAGAAGCTGGGATTTTATTACAAGTACAAAGAGAATCTATTGGGAAGTAAAAAGTAGGCAACACATGCTATGATTTCCATTTGGAAAAAGTTGCTTTGGTGGTTTATTGATAATAGATTAAAAAAACAGCAAGAGTGCAAATGTGGTTTGCATTAACTGAATCTTCCTGTGAGAAGAATTATAAAAGTTTACTAAAACATCAAACAACAACTACTATAGCTACAATGACTACTTGAAAGCATCAGAGATTCCAGATAAAAGGGAAAAACACTTAAAGAAATATTTATTTAAAATATGGTTTTCTATATATTTTTAGGGCTTTTGCAGATTCCCAGTACAGGATAATAAGGACCAAGTGGGAGGGGGCCTTGACTATGCACAGGGAAAATAGAAACATTTAAATAGTCTAGATAATCATTTTGGTGTTCAGAATATTTGTTATCAATTAGCCTATATGTGGGAGAAAACACAAAAACACATAAGAAATATTAAGTTAAATATCACCCACAGAACAGAAAAATTTGCAAAAAATCATGAAACTACTGTGTTAAATTCTTTGTCAATAAACTTGAAAATCTAGATGAAATGAGTAGCCTTAAGAAATTATAGTTTACTAAAAAGACAGAAAGAAATTTTAAAAAGATAGTTTGTGTATTTATTAATGTATAAAAATTTGTAAAAGAGCTTCTTTATAAAATGCACCAGGCTCAGATTAGGTAACATGATAATAAAATAAAACTAATTTCCTATAATTAGTTTTACCTTTGATTCTGATTCTAAATGCCCTGAAATTCTTAATCATTTTATATTTTGTCCAATTACAATTGACATACAATATTGTATTAGTTGTACATCCCAGTGATTAGACTATGTAACTTACTAAATAAGCATCCTAACAAATCTTGTACCCATCTAGCACCATGCATAGTTACTACAATGTTATTGGCTGTATTCCCTACACTGTACTTCACATCCCCATGACTGTTCTGTAACAATAAATTTATACTTTTTTTTTAATCCTCATCTGAGGACATTTTTCTTTATTTCTTCTAGTGAGAGAGGAAGAGGGAGAGAGACAGACAGACAGAGACAGAGAGACATTGATATGAAAGAGAAACATCTGTTGATGAGAGAACCATGACCAGGGATCAAACCTACAACCTAGGTATGTGCCCTGACCAGGAATTAAACCTGTAAACTTTCAGTGTATGGGATGATACTCCAACCAACCAAGCCACATTAGCCAGGGCCAGCTTGAACTTCTTAATCTCTTCATCTTTTTCACCCATTGCCCCCAAACCCCTCTCATCTGGCAACTGTCAAAATGTTCTCTGTATCTGTCAGCCTGTTTCTGTTCTGTTTGTTAATTTAATATGTTTTTTAGATTCAACTATTGATAGGTATGCGTTTATTGCCATTTTATTGTTCATATTTTTATCTTTTTTCCTTCTTTTTCTTAAGGAAGATTCTTTAACATTTCATATTATATCGGTTTGGTGGTGATAAAATTCTTCAGTTTTTTTTTTCCTCTGGGAAGCTCTCTATATGTCCTTGGATTCTAAATGATAGCTTTGCTGGGTAGAGTAATCTTGGTTTTAGGCTCCTGCTTTTCATCACCCTGAGTGTTTCTTGACACTCCCAAATTTCTGTTGAGAAATCAGTGGGCAGTCTATGGAATTTTTCCTATAGGTAATAGCTGCTTTTCTTTTGCTGTTTTAAGATTCCCTCCTTGTCTTTAAACTTTTGCATTTTAATTATGATGTGACTTGGTGTGGACCTCTTTGGGTTTATCTTGTTTGGGACTCTCTGTACTTCCTGAACCTGCATGTCTATTTCCTTCATCAGGTCAGGGAAGTTTTCTGTCATTATCTTTTCAAATAGGTTTTCAATTTTTTCTTCTTTCTCTTCTCCTTCCAGCAACCCCATGATGTGAATCTTGTTATGTTTGAAGTTGTCCCTGAGGCTCCTTACACTATTTTATTTTTTTGGATTCTTTTATTTTTGCTGCTTTGATTTGGTGTTTTTTGCTTTCCTATACCCCAAATTTCTGATTTGATCCTCACTTCATCTACTCTACTGTTGATTTCTTATAAATTATTCTTCATTTCAGTTAGTGTGTTCTTTATTTCTGCTTTTTTTTTATGATTTCTATGTCCTTTTTCTTGCTGTTGAAATTCTAAGTTCCTTGAGCATTCTTATAACCATTGCTTTGAACTCTGTATCTAGTAATTTGCTTACATCCATTTCATTTAGTTTTTTTTATGGTGATTTATCCTGCCCTTTTATTTGGTACTTCTTTCTTTGTCTCTACATTTTGGGTGCTTTAGTGTGGTATTTTCTATTAACTGCATAGAGCTGCTAGATCTTTGGACTTGGTAGAGTGGCCTTACATAAGAAGTATCCTGTAGGGCCCCAGAGGCACAGCTTCCCTTGTCACCAGAGCTGGACACTCCAGGTGTACCCCTGTAGGAACCGTGTGCATTGTCCTATTATAGTTAAGCCTTGATTGCTGTTTGTGTCACTGGGAGGGATTCATCCCCAGGCCAATCAACTGTGGGGACTGGCTGCAACTACAATAGAGGAGCTGCTGTGCAGGTGTTGACCTTATGGAGTAGGACTTGCTTTAGTGGGGCTTTGGTGCTCTCTGAGTCCACCCCTTAAGTGTGTAGGTTGTGGAGGTTGTCACACCGTAATCCAGCATGGTCTAAAGCAGTCCACTGGGTGTACTTCTCTGGGACCTGCAGGAGGTACAAAGTAGCCACCTTCTGAGCCCTGCCTCAGGCCATCTGGCCTGCCTCAGAGTGATCTGTAGATGGCTGCCGCTTGTGCTGGACTTGGAGGTACCCAGGAGAGGCCAAGCTGTGAACCAAGACTGGCTGGGGTTAGTGCCAAGCTTGGGGCTACTTAGCAAGAGGTATGGGGTATGCAGAGGCCAATTACTGCTTGTTTGAGAGATTTTAGGAAAGTCCAAAGCATGAGGCAAGAGAGGCCATTCGCATGGATAAGCCACTGGAAAGGGTTTGGGTGGGCCTACAAGTTAGATGGGACAGGGTCTCAGGGAATCATCAGGGTCGAGGGAACAGTATGAGCCATTTTGATGGAGACTCAGATACAGCGCCCGCCCACCTACTCTGTGGGGTGAGTCTCAGAAAAGGAACAATGGCCTTTGCCAGCACTTTTTCTTACAGAAAGCTGCTCCTCCCCCCACCCCAGTTCTTGTCCTGATGCTGGATACTTACTTTTCTTACCATATGCCCCTGGTTCCTTTCAAGCTGCTGGCCCAGTGCTGGAGCTCAGAGGGAGTAAATCCATGCATGGGCCCCTTAAGAGGAACTGTTTGGGACTCAAGAAACCCTGTGTCTCACTCAGCCACAATCCCTGCTGTTTTTTAGAGATGGAAGTTATGGGCATTTCTCTTCCTGGCTCTGGAACCCTGGGCTGGGGGTCTGGTGTGAGGCTGGGGCACTTTGATCCTCAGGAAGTACCTTCACAGCTGAGACCTGCCCAGTCTGGGTCTCTGCCCCTCCTACTGGACTCGATATGGTTTCTTATTTAAATTCCTAGATGTAGGACTTCCATTCAGCTAGATATCAGGTGGTTCTGAATGAACCTCCTGGAATTCTGGAATTGAAGAAATCTGGTCATGGAAAAAAAGCCAAGCATGTTTCTAGATGTATACAAAGTTTTAACAAATGAGGAGGGAAGGAACTGGGGGTGATTTGTCATTTTCATTGAAAGTTACATCTTATTTCCTGATATTAAGAACAGATTTAAAAATAGGGTGAGTTGAATGAAGTGCCACAGAGTGATTCTTGTTTTTTGTTTGTTTGTTTTTTAAAGTAAAGGGAGAATCGATCCTCATGATTTGTTTTCTCCAGTTTGCCACATCTCTTCTCTGCTTTTCTTAACTTTTGAATTAGCATATTGTGACCTAAATTGAAAACTTGCCGTATTTTATTTGGTCTTCTTTTCAGTGGCTGACGATAGTTTATTAAATCTAGTAACAAATCAATCTCTGTTTTTTTTTTTCTTTTTCCCCACATCTCTTAGTTCATGTTTATGGGTTGTATAATTTCTTTTATATTTTATTAGAACTCTAGTCTTCTGTGAATATGGGGTGTGGGGTACTGTTTGTCTAAAGTGTCATCACATCTAATAAAATTGACAATAATTGCTTAATATTTGATATAAGGTCCATGTTCAAATTTTTCCAACAAAAATATTGGATACATATTTTAACAATTTGAAAGTAAGTGGCAAACAGTGAATCATTGGTAGGAAAAAGCACTTTCTCTTTCATAAATAGAATATCATTTTCACAACTGAGAAAATTAATAATAATTCCATAGTAACTAATATACACTCCGTTTTCAAATTTTCTAAATTTTCCCCAAAATATAACAATATTTTTAGAGCTTTTATTTTTTTAACCAAATCTAATAAAGTTCTCTGCATTCAAATATTCCATAAATTTCTTTAGATTTTAAAAATCTTTTATAATTCACCCATCATTACATAATGGCTTTTCTCTTCTGTTTTTTCTTTTTTGTGTTTTATGGACTCAGCAAATTTTATAAGTATATCTTATTACAGTTTCTTGTCCATATAAGGATCTAAACAAAATACATGTACAGTGATACCTTGGTACTCGTCGTTAATTCATTCTGGAACTTGGGATGAGTGCCTAAACTGATGAACACAGAAAGATGAATCATTTTCTCTGCGGGTTGGCATCGTGACCCGTACAAGTTCTAGCAAGTATGATGAGCCCTGAGCAAGTGCCATGTGCTGAAACGTTTCTTTTTTCTCGTGAAAATATGATGAGTACAGGGCTTGATGAGTTCTGAAGTCGATGTATACCAAGGTATGACTGTGTTATACTGGGGTCTTACCCTCTCAGAACTCTTACTTTGCAGTCCCCCATCAATTTATTTTTTATTTTTTATTCTATTGATTTGTTGAGAAATCCAGGTCACTTTCACTATAGAAAACTGCATACTGTGGATTTGGCTGATTGCTACACCTACTCCCTTTACTCCTCTACTCCCCATGTTTCTTAAAGGCTGGTAGTTATAGTCAAAGTTTAATTATGTTCTGGCTTTTTTTGTGTGTCTGAAAGTAAAAATTAATTTGGTCATTGGTTTCAGGTGAATCATAATCTTTTTTCTCATTTGCTTTGCAAGTATTTTTGTGCAAGACTATGTGTTTTCCTTTAAAACATTAATTTAATAAAATTTCATGTAGAAGACATTTGCATTTATTTGCTAGTGTAAAATGTTACATTCCACATCCCCCTTTTTTATTCACCTATAGTTCTACTCATACTTTTCAGAGGTAACTCTTAAGAAATGTTTGTGTATTCTTTCAGAAATTGTCTATGCTTCTATAAATATGTACTCAAGTAAAAGTATGAATGTTATACATATTTTTTGCAATTTGCATTTTTCAGATATTTATCTATAAAGAGATATCTATTTCACTTTTTAAGTAACTGCACAAAATATTGTCTCGATGTATTATAATTTAGCCAGTCATTTTCTGAAGGGTAAAAAAAAAATTTTTTTTCCTGTTTGATCTTGATTTTAGTTACTTTTCTATTCTAAACAACACAGTAAGAAATGTATAATATTATGTAACTTTCACCCCAGTGATTAGATGTTGTATAACTTAGTAAGTGACCACCCTAATCCATCTCATATTCATTTTTTTGATTTGGTATTTGGAAGTAAAATGTCCCCTTTGGGCCGAGGTAGTCCCCACAAAGTGTGTTGTATTTCAAGGAGCTGGGAGAGATTCTGCAGAGTTCCTGGATCACTGCCACTTTGGCAATTTAGTCTTGGAGATAATTAAAATAAAGATAACAATAAAATAAACAATAAAGTCATTTTATTTGCAGCTATTATAACAAGGACATGAAGGCTGATTAATTATTTTAAGAATCTATCTTGTACTCATTTAGTTTATATGGTTTAAATAAGATAGGGTGTTTTTTTTGTTTTGTTTTTTACCTCATAGTGTAGTCAGGGAGAGAGTGGGAGAATGGCAGATGAACCAGGCACAGTGAAGCCACTCTGTCATAGTTATCACAGGCATCCCAGAGTTTCTGTCATCATTTCTCAGCTAACAAGAAGAGAGGAAGAGAAAGTCTGGGGCAAGCATCTTTGAGTAGATGACCTGGAAGTGACACATATTTCCATTAGGATCCTCTGGCCATATCTGCCCACCAGACAGGCTGAAAAGTGTAGCTGAAAGGCCACATATCTAACACTTAGGATATTCTATTTTCAAAAGAAAAAAGAGGAAACAGAGGGTAGAGGATAGTCCATGGTCTCTATCACTGGGATAAAGAGGGAAAAAGGAACTGCACTGCCAAAAATATCGTATATCTTGTTGACAGAAAGTCCACCTTTTGGCAATCTGAACTCATAATGAATTAGACATACTCACTTCACCCTCTGACAATGAATATAGGGATTTAGAATCACTGGAAATAAAAGACAATGATGTATGTTGGCAAGTCTGAGATTGTAAAAATCTTATGAATGAAATATGTATTTTGCTGAATTTCTAAATCAAGTCATGCCCATTGACTTTGATCTAAGAATTTTGATGCCACAAACCCCACTTCACTTGAACTAAATCAAATCTGGTAAGAATGATATTTTCTCAATCATCCTGCATTTGGTCTTTTATAACAAGAGAGAAACAACTTAGCTAGAACTGCTTTCACTCAATTTCTACCTTAGCGCCTTTGCATCTGAAGGGAACCTATGATCAGTGGCAGTCCATCTAGCACTTAAAAGCCAGTGGGAAATATGGCCTCCCTATATGATACAACTTTCTACTTTTCACCCCTTTCACATCTCTGCATCTTTCACTAATACTTTACTTCCTGTCCATATATCCTTTATTATTCCTCATTGTCATCTCATTTTAATTAGTTTTTATCTCTCAGAGATAAATTGTTTTGCAGCTAATTCATCTTTTCAAACTTGGTCTCATTTATCATCCTATGATGTCCATATATTCATGTCTAACTACATGGTAATCAGTTCTTCTGATTCTTAGTGCACATCCTTCTTTCCTTAAATTTATCTGTCTCACAGTGCCCTGAATCCCTGTCTAAATAAAAGACAAATGTGGTTATATTTATATGTACACATGCATTTGTTGGAATATAGGAACTACCTTATGTTTCTTCAGGCCTTTATGTCATTACTTGGGTGCTATTTTGAAGTTAGTATAAAACACTTAGAAAAGAAATTTCCTCCTAAAAAATTAAATTATAAACTCAAAACCTAGTGGACTAGAGCTTAGATAATTGAATTCACATGGTAGAAACATACTACCTCCCAGGCCCTTATGGTTTGACTGTGTCCTAAGTGAATGCATTAGAAAATATGAAGAAAGTATGTGTCCATATAAAGATTGGCTCATAATCTAAGGCTGTGAAGAAGGAAGAGAAAATTATAAAGCAATTGTTGCCAATGCCCAAAGAAGCCCTGCCTGGAGAGAAGTAGGCATTAGTAAATAAACTTTGAATATTTCCAGTGCTTTAACAAAACTGTCAGGCATGTGAGATACCTGAATCTGACAGTCTTGTAACATTAAAATTCAATTTATCTCTTTGTTGTCCTGGTTTCATATTTACCCCAAACTTTCAGATGCCTATTGACTTCCCACATGTTTCACTATGGCAGGTATTAGCATCCCAATGACATTTATACTTCTCATGGACAATTAACATATTGTCATTCTGATATAGTTTACATAACAAGAGCCAGCCTTTTAGGGCCTGGCCCCTTTAAACCTAACAAAAAATAGGTCCCTGAAACTTAAAGATGGAGAATAGATTTGAAATGTGACAAACCAGGGTGTTCAGCCTGGATCTGCCCAGTGCCAGTAATGCTTTTCTATGCTTCATAAGTTAGAGTACCCACCATAATAACCTGGGGAACTTTAAGAAAATAATTTAAGAAGAAGTTATTAATATACCTCACCCCAGATCTACCAAATCAGGATATTTATCAATAAAGTCCAAGAGCCACTAATCTATAAAATTACCCCGAGTCGTAGAATTTTACTATGCTGCAATTGTCACTTATTCTTTCTTAAGAAATTTTGACTACTTTTTTGAAAATTCTGTACATATATGCTTAATATTTAAAAATACATATATACACACACATATACATGCATGTATACATATGTTGATTTGCAATATGCATGACATGTTAGGCAATCATTACTTATGTAACAGCCAGTAGTCATCTTCTGACTCCATATAGTTAATTCCCTCAGATTTTAAATGGAGATTGACTAACAAAACATTAAATTATTGTAAATATTTTTAAGTATTTCAAACAACTGTTATTTACTGCACTACTCTGCCAAATGATGATATTCTATGTTGGAGAATCAGCTCTTTTGGGATCCTTTGTGTGCTTTGAAATTTGTCAAATCTTTTCTGCCCTGGAAGTTGAAGCCAACATATTTAGTAAAAGCTACCAGTACAGTATTCTTTTTAATAATTACATGGATGCATAAATGCTATTGATTTACCTAATTCTACATAATACTAAACCTAAAATTATCTTCATCAAGGAACATGTGTAAAAGACCCATGGACAAAGCCAAAGCGGGGAAGGATTGAGAGCGCGGCAGGGGAAAGTCGTGGCAGGAAAATGGAGACAACTGTCCTTGAACAACAGTGAAAAAATTATCTAAGATTAATATATATGCTTATATATATATTTATTATTTGCTTATTTATTTACATATATAAGAACAGTAAGAAAAGTGTTCAAAATGATAGATGTGAAGAAATCTTAGTAATGGGAAATAGGGTGGAGAAAGTCATGGGTTAGTTGATACAGCAAATAAAAGTCATGGGATGCTGAACACATCACAATTTTGCAGGAAATGTATCAGTTGATACTAAAACAGAAACATGGATTGAATTAACACATATTCATTGGGGCACTGTACTGGGTACTGGCAACATAACAGTGAACAAGGCAACCCCCATACAGAGCTCACATATAAAGAGGAGACTACAGTAGTCTATTTGTAAAGACTCAAAAGGAAAATCAAACTCCAGGGTAGCTTCAACGACCGCAATCTCTGTGAACTGTAAAACTTAGAGTAAGTTTTTCAAGGCTGGATATAATTTTATTCTGACCCAAAGAGAGCCATAAACAAATTGAAAAGTCAATATGTACGTCTCAAAATAATATTTTGTCAGTCAGAACCTGCATAAGATGAACATAATGCTTCTCTGTCCTTATTCCCTGTGCTTTCCTTTCCACCCCACTGCCTCCGTGTCTTCATGCAGAATCCACCGCACTTTTCTTCTCAGACTTATCCAACCAGCACAAGAAGAATTTCAACAAAACATCCCACAAAATATTGCTGTTAAAAATGGAAAGAGGACCAGAAACAGACTAAAGTTTATACGTAAAAAATTAGGACTATAAATATGTTTAATATTGTTCTAATGGTAACCATTAAAACAAATAAAACAAAAATCAATTAACAATAGTTGCCTGAAAAAATGAGATTTGAGAGTGTTATCATTTTTCTGACCTTCTATGCCGTTTTAAAAGAAAATATATTCACAACTTCTATGATATTAAAAAGTAACTAAAAATAGATTTTGAATTTCTAGATCATCAACATCAAGAAAACTTATTGGGAAGAAAACACAATGTAACACAATTTTGCCAAATATTTTAATGTTTACAGTCATCATCACCCTTAATGTTACAATAAAAGAGAAAATAGGAAAGGCTTCTAATTTTTAAGCCCTTATTTGGAGCCATTTACTGTGAAAGATACATATTGATATTATTTACATAATTTTATTTGTTTCCTCACCCAAATATGGAATTAATACCCCTGATGCCAAGATGGAGGAACTTGAAGAATATCTTTTAAAGTAGTTGACTATGTGAAAATAAAAGTCAAAGACACTAACATATAGTTGCTACTATGTAATTCACAATTTCCAAAAGAAAAAAAAAAACACTATTTCTTAGAGAAAGAAAACTGATGTTTAATCTTGTGGGAATTGACAGTAGAGAGAAATTTTGCATATAGGTCATTATAAAAAAGGATGGCAAATACTAACACCCTTGCAATAAGTGAAATGAATTTCTCAGAGCTGTTTATTTTTTTGAAATCTTTTCTAAATGAGAGCAAACAAAACAGAAATACATAAAAACCGACCACTTCTCTCCTCTTCTTCCCTTCTCCCCTGTCCCCCCAGACCCTCGCGCTTTAGAGATGACCGCTCTCTCCCCTGCTTACTCGGGATAATGTCTTTCTGGCTGTGGCTGTTTATCGTTTGAGCAACTTGATATTTTTCCAGGCTATACAACACATCTCAGCACCTAGCTTTCTGATAGAGTTTGCCTTTAACCGAAAGATAAAGTGTTAAACTATGGCCAAAATAATTTAATTTCATATTCTCTGTACAATCTCCTATTACTATTGCACCAGTCAAATATTAATAGAGTACATATTACGTACAATGTGTACTGTGGTCAGTAGGTTCAATTTATTTTTGCATTGCTTTACTTAAAATATTCATGAATTAATATAGGCAGTATTAAATAAAAATAGTACTGGCTGGAGTTGATAAGAGCAAAGAAAAAGCAGTGGATAAGTGTTCAAAGAATTCAAAGGAGAGAGGCTTCTTGTTGATGGGGTCAGGGATTAATGGAAAAGATGATGAAATGAAAACTGAGTGACATTCAATGTGAGGTTTTTGGCATGAGCAGGAATAGTCTTAGGAAGGGAGAAGAATTTACTGTTGAAGAAAAAACAAATCAAAGGGAGATGAGATAAATAAGGAAACAAAAGGGGAAAATAAGGAAGAGTATGGGGGTAGTTACAAAGAATTGCTAACAAAACCTTTAGATGCATATAACACCCTTGCTGGGGCAGTGTTTTGAAATTATTTTAGTGGAGATCTAGGGAGTTTCATTTTTGGAAGTGCCTCAGAAACCTGAACATGAACAGATATGGCCAAGTAGACAGGACTCAGTGAGTCAACATCTAGATTTTAACCAAACACGGTCATTTTTATGTATTTTTTTGGAGGAGTTGTGAAGGGGGCTTCTGGTTTAAACTAAAATGATAGAAATTCTACTTCAACTTAACAGAATAAAACAGAAGTTGTCAATTAAAGACTATAGGAACAGCAGGATTGCAGCTGGAGTTTAGGGAATTAAACCAAGGATTGGGATATTTCAAGAACATACCTAGTACTTGTGCTTCATGTGACTGCTTGTAATATGTCACATATGATTGCTTTATGTTTCTCAAGATAGTTCCAGTGGCATAGGCATACCTGCTTGCAACTCTTATAGCTTATACCTCCTGTGCCACCACTGTTAGAGAAAGACTATATTTCCTACCAAGGTCCTGTTTGAAAAATCCCAAGAAAATTCTTCTCTCTGGGTCAGGTGTCTGCCCCTGGACAAATTAAGTGGAACCGGAAGAGAGTAGTATATAAAAGAAGGTGCCTTATCTATTTTTATTCTCACCCATACTCAATCCACTCTGTCTGTGCTGAAAGGATATGTGGGGACAGCTGGCTAGGAGTACACATAGACCTTGCTGAGAAGGTACTTTGAACAAAGACTTATAAATGGTGAGGATATTGAGTGTCTCATAGAATCTATGGGAAAATTTGGGAAAAGAACCCACTCAGCTCACAGTAGAGGTGGGAAGTATTCAACACCAGGCAGTAGGAACAGAGTCTAGCATGAGAACCATTTGAGTAGACAGCTGATTGACAGCATGCCACCTTTGCTGAATTTTTGCCACTGGCCCTATAGTTAGATTCTTGATACAGTATCTGTGAATGCTTACTCAGCTCTCCCTGTGTTTTTCCATCACTTCTACTTTTGTCATTGGAAATCAGGCTCTTCCATGGGATTGCAAGGAAAGTATTCCAAGGACCCAAGCTTGGGAGATTGTAATGTGGCAAGGTTTATTTGGGTGGAAATAGAAGCTGCCCCCTAGGTTATCAATTTCCCATTTCCCTCTCTCCCACCATGGAAAAAAATCAACCATGTCTTCAGCAAGGCAGCCCCCTGCCAAAAAAAAAAGCCAGTATCCAGAGTTTCTGCTTCATATTAAAGTTTAGTCCTTTAATCTGCTACAGACCCTGGTAACTGCTTGTCCCACCTGGTTGTATGCTTCCGAATGAGAGAGAACATGCAAATGAATGGGACAAGTGCATTACTGAACAAGAAAGAGACAATGCTTCTTTTTTCCCCTGGTATTATATTAGCTTGGGTTTGGGATGGACCAGGTACTTTTTCAAAAGCTTTTGCCAGCTTTTGGTAAGTCCACCCCTAGTTAGACTGACAGGCATCTAATTCCTGTCAAGCTCCTCCGCTGGTGCCCGCAACAACACTGTAATCTCCTGGAGTGTGAAACCGTAGCTCCCTGGTGAGGCAAACAAGCTCATGCACCCGTTTATTAAACTCAGTGCTACTTACCTTTCCTCCCATTCTTTGTATTTTTAAAATATTTTATTTATTTATTTTTAGACTGAGGGGTATGGAGTGAGAAACAGAGAGAGAGAGAAAAATATCAATGTGTGGTGGCCTCTTGCATGCTCCCAACTGGAGACCTGGCCTACAACCTAGGCATGTGCTCTGACCCAGAATCGAACCAGCAACCCTTTGGTTCGCAGGCCGACCGGTACTCAGTCCACCGAGCCACACCAGCCAGGGCTCCATCCTTTCTTATTAATAATTGGCTAACTATATAGGACAACACTACTAGATATGAAATTCTAGGGAGGAACACAATTTTCCCCTAGGGCAGGTCTCAGACCTTTCCCCTGTTTCGATGCAGCAAGACAAAACAACTGAATACTTTGGTTTTAATAGTGAAATCAGGAACTTGCTTTCTACTAAGCCTTATAAAACAGGACATTGCCCTAAAAGGAATGCAACTTTGGATTACAGATAAAATGACAGATATCAGCTAAAATCCTCTACTGTTATAGTTTTTCAACTCTTTAAATGTGGTAGGAAAAGTTAAAAGGAACAATCATATTGAAATTCTGTTAAAACCTGACATACATGAATTATAGTACTAAATTCAGTTCTAAAATTTATCCTAATATTTGCAGTGTTTTGACTCATTTAAATTTTATACTCAAAAATAGTTAAATTATGTTATATTTTAGCAAAATTTATGTACCTATTTAATACTATTTCTATTTTTGCAAAACATTGTAAAAGCTTTTCTATTAAAAAGGAACTGCCTGATTTTCAATTTTCATCTTTAAAAAGCCCCCCCTGGAATATCTAACCCCCAGAAGCATAACGCACAAAAAAATAAATCACAAAACACATTGTTATTTTCTTTGTGTTAGACTATCAAGTTTCCTTAGTCTGGAGAGATTCGTTAGCTTCCCCAAGTCCGTATCGCTATGCCTTCCACCGGAGACTCTCAGACTGCAGTAACGGAGCTCAGCACCAAGCCCTTTCTGATAACTTCCTGAAGAGTATCCAAAAGCCCATTAACATGCAGTGCACTGAGCTGCTTCAGCGTTGGCAACTGTATTGAAGAAACAGAGAACAACTTATACAATTCCTCTGCGGTGTGTATACATCTCTTCCTCTCCTTATGTGTATGCTGTACTAATAACTAAAACCATGCAAGCTTGGAGCAATTGTATAAGGAAGACAATGTTAAGGTTTTTCTTTTCTAAACATTTCTCTCACTACCACTGTCTTCAAATCTCTAAGTTACAATGAATGCATAACCTTTTTGCTTGATAAGTCACAAATTTGGCTGCCTTTTCATTTTTTCTTAGAGATTTGTCTTATGAATTATTTAGTAATTCATAATATTTTGACCCATGCCCTCCTTTCTCCAGTGCTGTTTGCCAGTGCACATCATCTGCAATATTTGCTGAGTGTCTTCTGTGTACAAGATGCCAAGAATCAGGTGCTCTTCTTCCGCCTCTTAGATGCCGCAGTGCAATACCAGACGGCCACACACTGGGACTTAAGCATTTTTTGCTCCTTTTGCTTGGCTGCTTCTCCTATTTGACAAATTTTGACTCAAATAGTAGCTGTTTGTATTTCTTCTACTTAACTCCCTGGTTAAATTTGTCTTCCCAATGTCATTGCCTCTTTGGTAACGGACTGAAGTTTTTCCATTACACTCAATTTTTTATCTTGCTCACTTGAGGTGATACCACTAGCATTAATCCTAAATGATTGTCTCATTTATCCCCTCTAAGGAATATATACAATATCTTGTTTCCTTCATCAAGAGCAAACCTTAATATCATTGACCCACTGGAACACTGGAGGCATAGTCCCTCTTTTCATGTGTGTACAACTTCATAGTTTCATCAATTGATTGTTAAAGTTTCCTGATTAAGACTTACAAGCTCACAAATTCTTCAATAGTTCGAGACTTGTTTTCCTCTTTTACTCCTTAACAAAAATAATATTTACATAAAATTGTGAAATGATGCAAGGAACTATATTTGGGGAGACATACATTTATGAGATTAAGAGTGTGGAAATTAAGAGAATGAAAATTTTCCTAACCACTTCCCCATCCTTGGTAAGGCAAAAATGGCTGAAGGAGACCCCAAAACCACCCAGTATCATCTGTATTTAAAGTTGCAACGCACTCTCTTTTTCTTCATATAATTTTGAATTCTAATCACATAAATTTCCATCTACTGTATAACTTGATTTCCACCATCCTAGTTTTAACAATTTTTCCCTGAGTTAAAATGACTTATTTTTGCCATGCACAGATTTGTATCATGCTTAGAACCTCTAATGAAGTTAGAAGGAAAACAGAAAGAAATTTTCCTCTTTTGGAAAATTAACAAATTTCAGAAAAGTTTGCTATGTAACAATCTACCCTAATTTAGTGGTTTAAAACTGAGCCACTTATTTTTCACAAGCATGCAGTTCAGTTTAGGATTGGCTGATCTAGTCTGGGCTCCATTTGGTGGTCTTCTGATTTCGGTTTAGTTCACTCTCATATACTAGGGTAAATAAAAGTTAATTAATCTAGACTGGAACATCTGGATTTTGATTAGTTCCACCTGTCTCTCATCTTCTCTTGGGACCAGGCGCCAGCTAGGGCACACCCTTCTTATGGTGACAGCAGAAGGTCAAGAAGTGAAGGCACTGTGCAAGCTGCCTCTTGCATCATGTCAGCTGACATTCCATTTACAAGTGAGCTATATGACCAATTGCAGAGTCTAGGGTGGAAAAGAAGCCCCACTTACAGTGAAAGCTGGAGAGAAGCTACTACACAAAGGGAGGCACTACATGGAGGGGTGAAGAACTGGAAACGTCACTACAATCCAGCATGCTGTTATAATGGTGAAATATGTGTATATAGATCTTTCTAGAGATATATCTACTTACTTATCCATCACTGTTATCCATAACTAAGTGTTAGTTATGTTTATCCATAACTAAGTGTTTATAGTAAATATAAGGCTTTAATATGTTTTAATATAATCTGTTATACAATATAGCTGTTTAAATATAATATTTAATAAGCAAAAACTGTTTTTTCTAAAAGTGAGATGAGTGATCACAGCACTTAATTCTACTTATTAGTAATTAGGGTGAATCTAAAGGGGAAATCTGTCTTTCAAGCTACTTACTGTTTTTACAAACCAATCTGTTTGCAATATAGCTAAATGCAAGTCTTTAGAGAACTATCCTGTAGGTAAACAAGGACTGGCAAGCAGAACAAATAGGTAAACAGCAATAATCAAAGGGATCTGTCTGAACTGTTCAAATAACATTATTATATAGCTAAAGTGTTCTTTGTATAAATTGTTAATGTGATCGCAGTTTGAACTTTCTAACTCTCTCCTTCACCATTTTTCTTATATATTAGATGTGCAAACAAAAGCCATATAGAAAAAAGTAGCTTTTGTGAGAATAGGTACCATTTCTTGTGCATTGGTACACGTCAAGCTCTTTTGTAAGTTATCTTATATCATCTCTACTCCTTCCACAAAACTGCAGGGTAGATATTATAATCATCAAAATGTATGGCCATCATAACAATAAATATTAATAGGATTTTCTTCCTAAGTATTTTACAATAGTTGGTTGAATCATACATGTTTAAATAAGAGGTCACTTTAAATAGAAACAAATTTTGCTCAGGAGTAATTTATTTAAGTTCATAAAATCTTTGAAAAGAGAAAAATAGTACCTCGGTGTTATGCTGCTACCATGACATCAACTTAAAGTTTATTTATCATGGTGTCTATCAAGATGTCACTCCTTTATATCACCTCTTCACAGAGAAGTAATCTGTCATTGTCAGACTTTACTGAAAAGACTACCCTTAATTTTGAACAAATTCAAATAGTTCATTTTACTCAGTCCATATATGTTAAATACAAAGAAAGAGATTCCTTCAATAAAAAAGAATGTTTTCACAAGACCATTAAGCACATTCAAATAACCATTATAATTAAGGTTGCATCAAGAATTGGAAGTTTATCAGTGTTTTGCATCATGGGTATGAATATTTACTTCATGTTTCAAATTGTCATATTTATACATAAGATTATATTTATATTTTAGCTAAGAAAATGCATGAAATGAGAGAACAGCCATTCAGAAATAAGAACAGAAGAACAAACAGAGCCCTGGCAGTGACTATGACTATAGCATTTTGGCTTTAGGCATGTAAAGTAAGTAGAGACAATCGAATACTTTCTTTATTGTTTCTAGAAATGATGCATCTGGTATTGGTTTGAGGAGTGTTAGTGGGTCAAGGGGAGAGAATGTTTAATTATCTTTGCCTCCCATGTCTGGGTCTGTTTGTTACTTGATCAATAGAGAATATCGGTCTTTCAGATAATCATTTTTCCTCAGACATGTCAACACTGTGCTATACAAGAAATTGGAAATTGAACACTTCTTCAAATAGATTATTTATATTTAGTGTGCTAATGTAGAATCTCTTCAAGATTTTCAGATTGGTTTCAGTTAAAAATGAATTTTTGTATGTGATATGAGTTGAGCTGGTATTTTGGCAGTTACAGTGTTGTGTGAACCTTGTAATGTTATTTAAATCTGCTTTCAATTTGAGGAAGAAAGGGTCATTAAATTGGAATTGTTCCCACTTGAGAAAACTCAAAATGTTCAAAATGCTGTTGTTGAAGAGCAAATCTTAGAATTGCTCTCCCAAATTTAAATCACAACATTCAACATTAGCTTACTAGAAGTATAGTAAAAAGTTCAGCAGAACACTGTAACCAAATAGGAATCGTCTTGAAATTGGGAAGGAACTGGATATAAAGGAAGCTTGAGATCAGAGAAAAGGATCTGGATGGCATAATTGTGCAGGTAATTGTGCCCTGCCTTCACTAAGCTCCTGTAAAATGTCTTTACTGAGCTTTCTAAAACTGATAGTATGGAAACTCAGACATTTAATCATTTTTGGTGATAACTTACCTTTTTCTGTAGAACTTTAAAAATTTTATTTGTTTATTTTTAATTGTATTTTTCTCATTACCATTTATCCGCCTTATACCCTCTTCTACTTCCATTCTCCCCCTCCCCCCTCACAATCATCACACTGTTGTCCATGTCCATGAGTCCTTTTTCTTTTTTGACTGACCCTTCCACACCCCTAAACCCCTATCCCAAGGTGTTAGCCCACTGTTTATCTATGAGTCTGTCTATTTTGTTTGCTAGATCATATGGTATTTGTCTTTTTTCTGATTGGCTTATTTCACTTAGCATAATGTTCTCCAGGTTCATTCATACTGTCACAAAGGGTAAATTTTTCTTCTTTTTTATGGTTCAGTAGTATTCTATTGTATAATGACTTACTTTTAAGTGGCCATCTTCTCACATACATTTTTCTTTTCTTTTTTTTTTCTTTGTACTATCTGTAAGACAATCCAATAAGACTTTTGGATTATACATCTTCTCTGGTGAGCCTTTTTTTAGACTTTAGTGTGGAAAAAGCACCAGACTGATTTAAGCCATCAGGAATATTCTCTATTATACAACATTGAGTGTGAATGAATTCTTTTAAGCCTCTAGGAATAAAAGTCTTACAGAATGGCTTTGAATACAGTGGCCTGGGGAGTGTTTTTTTTTTTGTTTTGTTTTGTTTTTAAGCAATGTTTGATTGTGTTAGAGATACAAAACTCTAAATGTGGAAAAATCACCTTTCAAAATAAGTGGGAAAATGTTTACATAAAATACAGGACAAAATAAAATACAGGGCAAAATGTATAGTTGAATTGCAATTTAAATTAAAAGCTTGTTATGTTATTTTTCTGGCAAGATAGTAAATACATAGCCCTACAAACAGTTCTGTCTTTTTGTCTTGCCCAACTGTTTCTTATAACAATACTGAAAAACCATACATTATATTATTAGATGATCTAATGCCCATTTTCTTTGTGAAATAATTATACTCTTCTCTTGAGAGACTGTCAGTTAATCAAAATTGTCAACCCAAACAACGCAATGTGTGAATGCAATGCAATATGTGTTCTTTTTCTAAAAAAGAATAAGATGAATTGTTTCTTTTTATTTTTATTCAGCATACACAATGTGTAAGAAGCTATGCTATTTTATTTAATTTAACCCTGTCAGATAGGTGTTATTTTTATTACTGCTAGTACTACTACTACTAATTCTATCAGGAATATTTAAATAACGCTTTAAAAGTGAGTCAGTGTAAGCTTAGATAAATTCTTAAGTTGATCATGGGCACAAAACTAGATGTGAAAAAGCTGGGATTATGTTTTCGGTACATCATCCACATTAGGCTTAAGAAACTGAGACTTGAAAGAACGAATTTTACTGTGTATTAGCTATAGCTCACTCAGCTAAAGGTACAAAGTTTTATATCTCACTTAGACAGATATCTATAATGGGTCAGCTGGGAGACTGACTCCCAGCAGTCCTTGTTCTGGAAATTGTGTCGGAGGCGATGCCACCACCTCGACTGTTGCAAAGAGAAAAGTGAATCTCATTCTAAAACTTTCATGTGTTACTTTCATGTGTTATTTCCTTTATTAGATCAAGGAAATAATGAGTTTACTCATAATTTCAGGGAAGTTAGAAGTGCAATTCTACTCAGAAGAATTAAAATATATTTTAACAGATCTAATGATCACTATATTTATTTGATCTTCTCCAAGAGGATAATAAACACTTTTTTCTACACCAAAGATTACAAATTGTGTTTAACATACCTTAAAGTTAAAAAAAAATCATCAGGTTTTATCTTATATATAAAACACATGATTTTTTGTAGACTATGTATTTTTTTGAAAATTAGTTTTTCTAATGATCTTTGGTATTTTCCTTATGTAGCTTCAAACAAAAGCTCTAGACAAATTTTTTAATGGTTATAAGTTCAATATTTAGAAGAGTGACTGGAAGATATTAGCCACCCAAAAAATAATTGTTGATTGAGTAGTCTGAGGAATTCTAACAAGTAGGGTGCTTTTAGAAGATATTTAAGTACTGCCAGTTTTAATCAGAAAGAAGTGATACTATAGATTTTGTCTCATTACAATATTAATTTATGTAGGAAACCAGAAAAAAAAATGCTACAAACAGAAGCAGTAATAAAAGTGGAAAATAGGTTAATTTTTTTCATAAGGATTTTTTAGATTTTACTCTGCAAGGATGGAATAGGGAATGTAGGAATGGCTACCATTCATTTTAAAGATGACCTCATATTTACTAATTATTTGAGAACAAACTTAAGACTTTGGAGCTGATTATCCACAGCCATAGGCTTTGCCACAGCTAAGATTATGTTTCATGTCATGTATATTTTAAACTCGGACAAGTCTGTTTCTGGATTCGAGGACAGGACTCAGCCATTTTGTACACCTCACACATTTGGTATCCCCAGAGTCTGAGCTGAGGGTGAGCAGCAGGTATTAACTCTTAAGTAACTTGAAGGCTTCAGGATGGGGTTCTGGATGCGGAGCTTGGCACATTTTGCCGTTTGACAGAAGACTAGTTTTATGGCAGAGTTGGTTTCTTTTTTAATGAAATTGCAGTGCCTTAATCTAAATCTGAAGTGTGAATCTAAAGCATGATGCATTCCTTTAAAAGGTCAGTTTTCCTATGTCATGATGCCACGGTTAAATATTTAGATTTATTTTCTTTAAGTAAATTGTTCATGAGCAACGAAAGATGTGTTTAATGATCCAGATTCTCATTTACTGAACTGCAAAGTGAGTTCTCTGAATGATTTATTATTTTATTTTTTATGTGTGTCAGCCATCATATTTCAACATCTATGATATCTCTATTCATTTTTATAATATAATTGCATATCTAATAAACATAAGACTGTCTGCAAAAACATTAAAATTCATAGCCTGCAGAAAAGAATAATACAATGTTAAAAATCAAAGGCAAGACCTTATGCCTTGAATAAACCATCCAGATAAAACCAAGACTATTTTATTCAAGACAGTAAATAACCCAATGCCTTCATTAACCTTTATTTTTTTATTATTAGCAGTTTTGGCACCACGGCTCTAAGCTGAGGCCAGCAGGCTACCCATGAAGTGACATTTTAGAGACTGGCAAAGCAACATATTTTTGTCAGAGTATACTATCTTCAGTTTTTGTCCTTCACAGCAAGAGAAAACCTCTTCAGATCTGGATCCTTTTGTCCTTTTGAAAAGAGATTTGAGTGCTTGTACACAGAGGCGCCTGAATATAAGAATTTTCCTTGCCAACATGAGAAACAAATTACTCACCTTTTTATTTAAGATAGAAGAGCAGGTGTCTGAGGTGTTTGAAAAATATCTGAAACTAAATTTAGCCAAAGAAAAAACTTATAATAAACACAATTTTTTTGAGACTACCTTAAAGGAAACATTTTATTTTATGAATATAACTGGGCATTTAAGTAGAATCTTTTCTGCTTTGCCATTTGCTCTGATAATGTAAATGATTATCTACAGAAAGTAGATAAGATGTGGTAGTCCAAAACCTAGTGAAGGCGGACTATGCGGTATTTGGAGGTGACGATGATGGGCACATAGCAGCATGCCTGAATGTTAATAATGTACAGCTGAATAAAAAAGGGAAAATATATTTACATGCATAGCAAAACATCATGTAAGTTAATTAAAAAGCATCGATTCAATATAACAATACACAAGTTTCAGGAAGGTATGGATCAAAGCAATATAGATTGAATGCTTTAGCATTGATTGTTGCCCAGGTTGGGAATGTGGAATGGGAATGCAGAATATAGAATAGCAGAATACAAATAAAAAGGGGGAGACAGAGAGAGGGAGACAGAGAGAGGGAGAGAGAGACAGAGAGAGAGAGAGAGAGAACAAGAAAAGGACCTGTGTAGAACAGAGATGGTTATGTACCATAACAAAAAAAAAAAAATTAACTCAGATACCTTTGTTATAGGTTACAAAAATTCCAATGAATTGATTCTGAAAAATATTTGAACTCTTGTCCTCTAAAAAATGATGTATTAATAAAGAAACTGCTTCTCAGGAATAATTGGGACAGAAGGATAAGGGAAACAAGAGAAGAGAATAATTACCTATGTTTAGTACCTAATGCATACTATTCATTATGGATTTTGATTATATATATGTGTGTGTGTATATATATATATAAATTCATTTTTATATATCTTGAAATCTTTTTTTTTTTGTATCAGGATTTGCTTGAGGAATAACATAGTAAGCAACACAAAGTTCAGATACTCTTGGAGTTTATTTCTATGGGGAGACCAATAATATACAAACAATAAATCTATAGCATCAGGTAGTCATAAGTGCTATGAAGTAAAAAGTAAAAAAAGAGAAGTGATAACTAGTGACAGGGAACTATACTTATAGAAAGACAAAGGAGAGATTCTTTGAGAAAGTCACATTTGAGCAGAGCTTTGAGAGACCCTACATTCCTAAGGTCATCCAATAATTAACAGAATTGAGCTGCAAACTTGGCTCTGTATTATAAAAGCCTGTAATAACAGTAAGTTTTCAAACCATAAACAAATAATTGGTTTTCTGTAATTAAACATAAACTTTGTTTTGAGCTGACAATTGAAATGATGTCAGAAAGCACCTTAATAAATTCTAGGATAACTTTTCTGATTAAAAACAAGCCAATTAGTATTGTAATCACTCTAACATTCTTTCCTTCTCCTTATGATTCATCTAAGCAATGGTGATGATAAAGTGGAGGTGGGCAAGGAGGTATTGTAGCATCACAGTCCCAAGTGAGTTAAATAAAAGCTTATGTTCCACATTGTTTCATGTAGTTTCACTCAACAGGAATCTACTGCCTCCCTCACTAGTTTGGTTAAGTTGTCAATCATTCACGCATGTGCATTCCAAACTACTCTCCTTGGCTGCCAGGTTACATCAAAGAAACGCAAATCTTTCTTGTTATATTAACAATGGCTAGACTTTTTCCAGACAGACCTCATATATTTAAACATTGAGTTTAAAAAATCTGATTACTTGTTTTTTAGTTGAATACTCCTAAAATAAAAAGTCTGATAAAAAGAGTAAATGTTTGGGAAAAGAAATTCAAGTAATGCTAACTACAAGAAAGCTGGTGTAGTCACCTTTGCACAGGGATATCTATCGTACTGTCATGGGCATGGAAGACTACAACAGTGGTGGGAGGCTGAAATGGCTTTACAGCAGGGACACCAATGAGGACAGCAGGTGACAGGACACAACAGGGACTGTCGTTAAGCTCATGTGAAATATCCTCAAGGGGAATTGTCAGATATTTTTGTTTCAAATGGTGAGAGGTTTTTGTGGTATTAAAGTATTATGATATGTATGTAATTCAGGGACAAGTAATGTCACATTAACTCTAAGTAACACTTTTGAACTTATACCAACAAGGAGGTGAGATGTGGGGAAATGAGAATCGTGCCTTATTACTTTTGATTACAACTTCCAAGAGACACTGACTATCAACCGATGAGCTATTATTGAACTATCAAATGCAGATTATCTCTGCAAATAAGTCACCTAAGATAATACTAAATATTGGATGAATTCCTAAATGTAAATCATTTTTTGAATCAAACTATGAGGGAGGTTACAGATCTTTCATAAATGTAAAATTAATTATATCTAAACTAGAATAAATTATAAAGTATCCACAATGACAATAAAATAATAGTACCAGATTTAACTTATTGGGCTTGTATGTATATATATATATATCTATATATATACATACACATATATATGTATATGTATGGGGCCAAGCACCAATTGGGATTTATTTTACATATTCTTATCTAATTTTCAAAGGAATCAATATATATAGTAATTATATTGTCATTGTTTTTGGGTATGAAAAGTAAAATTCAATGAACCTATATAAGTTTTTAAGGTAATATAGGAGAATTTAATGTTACATTGCCAAAAAAATTCATAGTCTATTTCTCTTTTTTATTTTTTTCTCCTCAGCATTTATCACTAGCAAATCCTGATATTCATTATACTTTTTATTTTTTAAATCTGTCCCCAGTTAGAAAGACTCTCCTTGAGAGTAAAGATTTCTGATAGTTTGGTCACTGTTCTTTTCCCAGAACCTCTTAAAATTTGTGGCAGACTAAGCAACAACAAATAGTTTTTTAATTAATAAAAGAATAAATGAATGGTCTGTAATTAAAAATTTAGCTTAATTCAATGCCTATTTATTCTGAGATCTCTCTTATGGACAGATAAGATGGTGTCTATGGGATATTCCTCCAGCCTGAGAAGATTTTGTTCAAAGAGAGAATTTGTCTTAATACTAAGGGTATAAATCATAATACTACATAAACTGTCAAAAAGAAAATATTTAAAAGGTTCAAAATAAATTATCAAAAGGAAATCAGGAAAATATTATGAGGTAAGAAGGAAATAATAAATGAAGTAAAAATGAGTGTGAATTAATAATAGCATTTACAAAATATAGAAATTAAGGAGAAAAATGAACACATATTTGCATGTTACTCAAGGAATATAATTACATGTTTTTTAATTTAAGACCTTTGATATCATTTTGGACATAAATCAAAGACACTAGCAATGTCTTAACTAAAAATAAAATGATTTACTTTAACAAAAGTCAAACATGTTTCATTTCTGTGTGTACTATAATTGATAGGCAATGCTATATGTCTACCTCCCCTCTTGCTCGTAATATGATTTTTAAACAAGCATAAATAATGATCAGTTCTTCAGAACAGCAACAGCAGCAATCTTGCCTCTAGCATTAATTAATTGGTGGCTTGTAAAGTTGAGAGGCACAATTTCATTTATGTAAATATTCTGTTTCAATTACTCTGAGTTATAGATGAACTGTGAATAGCTTAGTTAAAAGAAAAAAATCAAGATGCACTTCAATTAGTACAATCAGGTCTTTCTATGGCAGGGGTAAAAGAATCTTAAATGGAATTTTGTGTTATGTACTCACTTTGAATTTGTAATTTGTTTTTGAAAATGTTATTGCTATTGTGTCAATGCTTATAAAGATTTTGTTGTTAAAATCATTAATTTTATTTTAAAGCCTTAAATATCTAACTGAATCCCTTATTTTGTGTGTATATATTTTGCTTAAACTGTTATGAGAGTTATGAATATTCTCTTTTCCTTCAACCAACATATAAACTTGTATCAGGCTGTATTTCTATCAAGCAACTGATACTAATAATAATAGCTAACATTTATTGAGTGCTTACTATGACCTTGGATTTTTTCCAAACACTTTATATATATATTAACCTATTTTTCTTTTTTTAAAAGATTTTATTTATTTTATTTTCAGACAGAGGGGACAGGAGGGAGAAAAAGGGAGAGAAACATTAATGTGTTGATAGGGGACCTGGCCCGCACCGTAGGCGTGTGCCCTAACTGGGGAAAGCAAACGGGTGATGCTTTGGTTTGCAGGCCAACACTCAATCCACTGAGCTACACCAGCTGGGGCAACTTATTTTTCTTAAACACAATAGTGTGAAGTATTTACTACTACGATTACTTTCATTTAGCAGATGAGAAAACTGAGGTTAATGGGACTTAAAGTAATTATCTAGGTGATATAACCAGTGGGCAGTGGATCCAGGATTGAAACACAGGTAGCTTGGACTAGAACACAATCCACTAAATACTATAATGACACTAATTATTATGAACATTACAAAATATTACGTACCGCTTATGTGACAAACATGGCGCTAGATGTTTTACGTAGATTATCATCTCTTCATTAATATACTAGTCCTCTTTACTTAGAGCCAATTGACAGTAGATGTGTACATCTGTTTTTGGACTATTTATTATTTCTACTAATAACATGTCAATATTCACACCAATCACACTTTAATGCTTACAAGAACTGTAGAGTAGGACTTGATATCGGGTAGTGTAAGTCCTCCCACGTTTCACCTTTCTTTTTGATTTTTTTTTTTTGGTATCCTAGATTATTTGCATTTCTATATAAATTTTAAAATAAGCTTTTTAATTTTTGAGATAAAAAGGTTGTTTTCTTTTTGTTTAATTTTAAGGATTCTTTATTTTGCATAACAATCCTTTAGTAGATACATCCTTTCCAAACAACTTCTTCCAGTTTGTGGTTCATTTTATCATTCTCTTGATATTGTCTTGAGTTTTGAAAATTTTAATAAAATCCAGCTTATCAGCTTTATCTTCCTGGATGATGTCTTTGGTGTTATATCTAAAAATGATTCACCCATTCAAGGTCCTCCAGGTTTTTCCCTGTGCTATCTCATAGGAGTTTTAAAATTTTCCATTTTCCATTTAAGCCTATGATCCAATTTGAGATAATTTTTAGGAAGGGTATAGGGTCTATGTCTACATTCGTTTTTTTTTTTTTATCCTGTGGATGTCCATGAGTTCCAGCAACGTTTGCTGAAGAGACTCTCTGCTCCAGTGCATTGGCTTTGCTTCTTTGGCAAAGATTATTTGACTCTGCTTGTGGAGCTCTATTCTGTTTCATTGACCAATCTGTCTATTTTTTTTCACCAATGCCACACCGTTTTAGTGACTCTAGTTTTATACTCTTGAAATCTAGCAGTGTCAGTCCTACAAATTTGTTATCTTTTCTTTTAATATTCTGTTGGTTATTCTGGGCCTTTTGCCTATACACATAAATTTTAGAATTATTTTGTCAAAATCCATAAAATAACTTGCTGAGATGTTAATTGGGATTGCATTGAGTCTATAGATCAAGTCAGGAAGAACTGACATCTTACAATATTGCATGTTCCAACACATGAACATGGACTATTTCTCCATTTATTTAGTTTTTTGGCTTTATTCATCAGAGATTTGTGTTCTTGTCAAATGGATTGTTTACATGTTTTGTTAGATTATTAGATTAGATTTATATTTATATAAGTATTTAATTTTTGGATGTGCTAATACAAATGATACTGCATTTTTAATTTCAAATTCCTCTCATTTTTTGGTATGTAGAAACTCAGTCTAATTTTGTGTTAACATTCCACCTTATAACCTTGCTATAATTGCTTAGTTCCAGGAGAGTTTTTTAATTCTTTAAGATTTTCTTACATATATAGTCATGTCATCTGTGAACAAAGAGAGTTTTATATCTTCCTTCTCAATCTGTATAACTTTTATTACCTTTTCCTTTTTTATTGTATTAGCTAGTACACCCAGTACTAGAGGGTGGGGGCAAAAGTGGGTTTGCAGTTGTTTGTATGGAAAAATATAATAATTAATGAATAATGATATAAGAATAAACTCTGTGTTTCACATACTCATAAATATAAATCTAGTTTTGCCCTACCCTGTATATTGAAAATCTTGGGAGGGGCATCCTTGCCTTATTCCTGATTCTGGTGGAAAGCTTTGAGCTTCTTACCATTAAGTATAATGTTAGCTGTAGGTTCTACATGTAGACAGTCTATCAAGTTAAGGAAGTTTCTCTTCATTCCTAAATTACTAGTTGTTTTTTTATGTTGTTGTTAAGAACAGATGTTTGATTTTGTCAAATGCTTGTCTGCATCTCTGGATATGAGTATGTCATTTTTACTTTTTAACCTGTTGATGTGATGGATTACTTCAGCTGTTCATTGAATGTTGAACCAGCTTTGCATAGTTGGGATAAATCCCACTTGGTCTTGGTGTGTAATTCTTTTTATACTTTCTATGGATTTGATTTGCTAATATTTTGTTGAAGATTTTTACATCTATGTTCATGAGAGATATTGGTTTGAGGTTTTCTTTTCTTATAATGCTTTTGGTGGTTTTGAATTTAGGTTAATCTTGGCCTAATAGAATGAGTTAAGAAAAAAAATCACTTTGCTTCTATTTTCTGAAAAAGATTGTAGAGAATTGGTATACTTTCTTTCTTAATTATTTTGTAGAATTCACAAGTGAACTCATAAACTTAGTGTTTTCTGTTTTGGAATGTTATTAATTTTTATATAATTTATTTAATAGACACAGGCCTATTCAGAATGTCTATTTTTTCTTCTCTGAGTTTTGAAAAGTTGTGTCTTTCAAGGAGTTGATCCATTTAGATCATGTTTCCAACTTGTTGGCATAGAACTGTTCATAGTCTTCCTTTATTATCCTTTTAATGTTCATATGATCTATAGTAATGTCACTTCTTTTATTTATATTATTAATTTATGTGTTCTCTCTTTTTATTAGTTAGCTTAGCTAGAGGATTATAAATTTTATTGAACTTTTCAAAGAACCAGCCTGTAGTTTCATTGATTTTTCTCTGTTGATTTCCAGTTTTTAATTTTATTGATTTCTACATTAATTCTTGTTATTTCTTTTCTTCTACTTATTTTTATTGTTTTCTTAGGTGGAGACTTAGATTATTTCTTTTAGGTTTTTCTTCTTTTCTAATATTTGTGTTCAATCCAATAAATTTCCTACTAAGTAACTACTTTCACTGCATCCTGCAAATTTTGATAAGTTGTGTTTCCATTTTTATTTAGTTCAAAATTGTTTAACTTCTCTTGATTTTTTTCTTTGCCCAGCGTATTACTTAGAAATGTGTTGTTTAATCTCCATGTATTTTTGAATTTTTTAGTGGTCTTTCTATTGACTTCTAATTTCATTTCATTGTGTTCTGAGGACAGATATTATATAATTTCTATTCTTATATATTTATTCAGTTGTGTTTTATGACCCAGAATGTGGTTTATCTTGGGGAAATAAACTAGTTTAAAGATGTTAATATATCCATTCAATTGATGGTGTTGAGTTCAATTGTATCCTCACTGATTTTCTGTTGCTGGATCTGTTCATTTCTGATAGAGGGTTGTTGAAGTCTCCTTCTTATAATAGTAATTTCATCTATTTCTCTTTGTAGTTCTATCAGTTTTTTGCCTCATGTAGTTTGACACTTCACTGTTAGGTTGTTAGGTGCACACACAGAATTACTATGTTGTCTTACAGAATCATTCCTTTATCACTATGTAATGCTTTTATCCCTGAAAACTTCAGTTTGCTTTGAATTCTGTTTTGTCTATATATATGACTACTCCTGCTTTCTTTTTTTAATGTGAACATGGCATATTTTCCTCCATCCTATAACTTTTAATCTACATGTATTTATATTTAAAGTGAGTTTTTTGTAGATAACATATAATTAGCTCTTGTTTTTTGACCCACTCTGATAATATCTGTCTTTTAATTGGTGTTTTTAGATCATTGACATACATAATGATTATTGATATCATTGGATCAATGTCTTCCATATTGGTTACTGTTTGGATAGTGTGAGTACCTTTAATTACAAAGTAATTTTAATTTATCTTTCCTGTCCCTTGTATCATTGCTATCATGTATATTACTTACATATAACCATATATAAATATATATACAGATGCAGAATCAAATATATTGTTGCTATTATTTGAGCAACTGTCATCAGTTCATCTCATTAAAAATAAGCAAATAAAATTTCAATTTTATCTTATTTCTTCTTTGATGGTCTTCCTTTCTTTATGTACATCTGACTTCCTTATCTATATCATTTTCCTTGTTCTAAGGATCTTTCTTTAACATTTCTTGCAAGGCAGGTCTATGACAACAAATTTCCTCAATTTTTGTTCTTTTGAGAGAGTCTTAATTTCTCCTTAACTTTTGAATGTCAATTTTGTGAAGTATAACATTCTAGGATGTCGTATATTTTTCCTGAACATTTTAAATGTTTCAATTCACTCTCTTGATTGTATGGTTTCTGAGGAAAATTCAAATGTAATTCTTATTTTTGTTCCTCTTTAGTTAAGGTATTTTTTCCCTTCTGTTTTCTTTTAGGATGTTTTCTTTATTTTTTATTTTTCTTTAGTTTAAAGATGATATGCCCTGGTCAGGTTTTTGTTTGTTTGTTTGTTTGTTTTTTGCATTTATGCTGTTTAGTGTTCTCTGAACTTACTGAATCAGTGGTTTGTTGCCTGATTTTAATTTGAGGAAATTCTCAATTCCTGATATATTAAATATTTCTTCTGTTCCTTTCTTTCTTTCTTCTTCTTATGGACTACCTATCACATATACAGGGTGGGTAAAAGTAAGTTCACAGTTGGGGTACATGAAACGCAGAGTTTACTCATATTTTTATTCATT
Organism: Mormoops blainvillei; assembly: GCA_004026545.1. NCBI lineage: Eukaryota > Metazoa > Chordata > Mammalia > Chiroptera > Mormoopidae > Mormoops > Mormoops blainvillei. The sequence continues at coordinate 107,289 of PVJD01004054.1, read as the reverse complement.
AATTTTTACATTACTTTCCATAAAAACAACTGCAAATCCACTTTTGTCATTGCCCCACAGACCTTTGATATTATGTTCTTTTAATTTTTCACTTTCATTCTCTTTGTTTTTCAGTTTTTGAAATTTCTATTAATGTATCCTCAAGTTCAAAGATTCTTCCCTTGGCTGTGTCCAGTCTACTAAGGTCATTAAAAATTCTTTTCTTTTTCTTTTTCCTTTTTTCTTGTTGTTCAAGTACATTGTCTCCATTTCCCCCCTACCACTCTCCCCTGCCCCACCCACTCTTACCTCCCACCCTCAATCCTACCCCCCTTTGGCTTTGTCCATGGGTCTCCTATACATGTTCCTTGATGACCCTACCCCTTCTTTCCTCCGTTATGCTCATCCTGTCAGATTTTTTTTTGCTGTCATTGTTTAAAGGATTTCTATCCCTCTGCTTACATTGCCCATTTGTTCTTGTATAACATCTACTTTATTCCTTAGAGCCCTTAGCATCTTAATAATAGTTATTTCAAATTCCTGGTCCGATAATTCTTTTCTGCCCTGTCTGATTTAGATGCTGCTGTCTTTATTTCTTTCCTTTTCTCCCCCCTTTAATTCCATCTTTTAATTTTTTCTGGTAGCTGGGTATGATGAACTGGGTAAAATAAACTGCTGTAAATCAGCCTTTAGTAATGAGGTAGTAAGTTGTTTGGGAAGAGAAAGCATTAATATTGTCCTATGATGAGGTTGCAGTCTTTTAGGGAACTTAATGCCTCTGGACCGTGAACCTCAGAAGTATTTCTCCATTTTTTTATCTCCCTCACATGGGTCAGGATGTCTAGAGCATCATGGAGATACGTATTTCTCTAAGCCAGGTTGGTTAGGCTCTGATAAGAGCCCAGCAGGTTAGGCTGCCATTACCTAGTGTCTCCTGGGAGCAGGCCTTGTTAAGAAGGACAGAGCACTCTGGCACAATTCAGAATGGTTTCTTTTCTTCTCTCTCTGCCAGAAGCACAAGGGTTTTTTCTTATAGTTTTACTGTGGGAACCCAGTGAAGGTCCTAGAGATAAATCTCACGATATTGTAAGAGCATTTTATTACTCAGTCCCTTCAGAGTGTTAACTCTCAGACTTGTCCACACTGAGCCTCCTGGACTTTATCAATCACAATTCAGATTGTCCTTCCCCAGCACTGGGGCAGGTCCCCTTATGGGTCTCTTCCCTGGGAAGCCAGGACGCCCACCCTGTATTCACTTGTTTGTCTCTCCAGTTCAGAGGCAGCACTTTGCTCTGTGTCTTTTCTTAAAGACCCAAGAGAAGCTGTTGATTTTTCAGTCTGTTCACCTTTTTACATATCAAAAACTGCCAAATTCTTTCCAGAGTGCCTATACCAATTTACCTTCCCACCACGATTATGTAAGTGATCCAGGTTTTCTACATCCTCACAGCCATTGATGGCTGCAGAGTTTATAGTATACACCTTTAACATATCCAAGTCCGCCTTCAAAAGTATTCAACTCTTCAAAAGCATTCAACTCTTCAAAAGAACCTTGTGGCAATTTACTTCCATTTCTTTCTTCCCAGCTTTTATACTCTAGCCATATATGTTACTTCTAAAAATCTGATAAACCCCCAAACACATTGTTTTTGCTTTTTCTTTAAATAGTTTACTATACTTAAAGACATATACTTAGCAATGTATTTATATACATCTATGAAATAACTGGTTTTAATACTGACAATTATTTTTGTTCAGATCCAGGTTTCCATATAGTATTATTTATGGCATTATTTTCCTTCTGCTGAAAGGACTGTCTTTATAATTTTCTGTAATGTACATCTGCTGGTGATGAATTTTTCAGCATTTGAATGCCTGGAAATTGGTTATTTTGACTATATTCTTAACATGTTTTGTTTTGCTGGGTAAAGAATTCTATGTTAAGAAGCATGTTGTTTTTCCTTTTTGTGGTGAGAGAGTTGTTTCTTTCTGTACTTAAAGGATGTTGTTATCTTGAAAGTTACATTATTTTGAGAAGCGAACTGGTACCATCCTTATTTTGTTCATTGTGTAATATGCCCTCTCCTTCTAGCTGCTTTTAAAATATTCTCTTTATAACCAGTTTAAAGCAATTTGATTCTTGTGTTCCTTGGTATAATTTTCTCCATGTTTTTTTCTTTTGTGTTTGAGTTTAATTGTGTTTCTTTGATCTGTAGGTTTATACTTTTTAACAAATTTGGGAAAAATTATAGTTATTATAGCTGCAGATATATTTTCTATCCCTTTCTTTTCTCCTTCAGGAACTTTAATTACATTTTATATTTTGTTACCTTGATTGTCTCACAGCTTACTGATATTTTGTTCATTTTTTTCCCTCTTGTAATCTGTATAATTTCTGAGTTTTAGTTAACTAAGTTTTTCTTCATTATGGGTCATATTTTCTTGCATCTTTGCATACTTCGAAATTACAGATTCAGTGAAAGACATTGTGAATTTTGTTGTGCTTGATATTTTTATATTCCTAAAAATAGTCTTGACCTTTTTTCTGAGATCCAATTTAATTCATTAAAATTAATTTTGTTCCTTTCAGGTCTTGATTTTATACTTTGTATGTGGCACCAAAGAAGCAGTTAGTCCAGACTCATTTTTTCCCCCTAATACTAAAGGCAGGACTCATCTAGGATCTGCTTTGAAAATAAAATTTGTTGAAACACAGCCATTTATTTATTTATATTCTCTAGTAGCCTTGTTTGATATTGATGTTCTATGAGTGTGTTTATGCACATCAGAACACAAGGCTGTGAATGCTGGGCCAACTCAAGATGTCAGGGGTTGCTTCTCTTTTTTTTTTATTGTTACAATATAAAGAGCAGCATGGAGGAGTGACAAGAACTCTGAATTGGGATTCATAAGCCGTGGGTTACTATCATCCTTCTCTTATAATGTGTGTCCATAGATATACAGACTACAATTTCTGGGTCTTAGTGTTTAATTTACCCTGGCTAAATTTCTGGACCTAACTCTGTAAAATGAGTAAAACGAGAGGTTTAGATTTGAAGATTTCTAAAGCTGTTTCTATTTCTTACATTCTATAAATAAAAAGTTTGCTTTAAAGCTAACAGAATTCCATTCTGAAATGTTGAATAAAATAAAGCCACTAGGGAGTTTATTTATTATTTCTTTAGATATAGGCTTTGTAGTAAGGATAAAAGGTGTCTATTCTCTGTTTATGGCTTCCTGAGTCTCTGGGAACCCGTCCATGAATAAAGCTGTACCATTTGATCTTTCTCAACAATGCTGATAATAATATTGTAATTTATTGAGTGGCTCTGAAAATAATATAGCTAATTTTATTTCCTTTTAATAGGAAAGATAACATTACACATAATTATTTTCATTCTCTTTTCCTACAACCTCAAATCAGTGTTTTATAAAATTTATTGTTTAGTGTATTTTATGGCTGAGTTTACAAATAAGACAGAAAATGTTCACAATTATGTAATTATATTCATCACTAGAGTTCATATTTCTGTCTTTCTTGTCTGTGTTACTACTTGTTGCTGGTGAAACCTCACATTTTAACAATGGTTCCTTTCAAAATATTTCACACCTAGTAATCTAAAAGGAGAAAAGTCTTTTTGTTGGTTTGTTGGCTGGTTTTTGCCTTGGCTCTCCATGGAGGTTCTGCTCTTTGTTGAAAGTTTTTCTTCTATCTTTCCTGATACTTTGCTATATTATGGTATAAAATACTTTCAGCAGACAACATGCCTTTATGTGTGTTAGCATATTCTATGCATGATCCTCTGAGTGTACATCCTGAGCTGCTAAGTCAGATTGTTTCCTTCACTATGTGTAAATCCTCCATAAATGGCTCAGCCAGTGACTAGAGCAAAATGCTACCTGTCTGTCTGGTGTGGAATCTCTTCCAAATTGACAGATGGCCCCGCTTTATCTGCCTGCTCCCAGGACAGTTCCTGGGAGAATTGCAGGCTGGATGTACACAGATACAGTGAGAGGTTAGCCCTTAACTAGCCAGTGAGAATCTGCTTAGATTAAGCTTTTTTCTTCTAACTTACAAAAGCCATCAAAAGTGGGCATGAGATGACTTGGTTACAAATATTATGGAGATGGGAATATAAAGTTTAGGATTTTATTAAGTGCAAATATTTTCATACTTTTTTTTTAGCATATCTGGTTTAACTGGCCTTTTTTTTTTTTTGGAACAGTTTATTGACACAGAAGATTGATATAGGATTTAGTGGCATTTATCTTTTGGAGTTATGGTCTGCTTCCTAGAAAAACTCTTTTGCATTGTTTTTAGCCTTAAATCAGATCAACAGTGATCTTGGCATATATTACAGGACATCAAATATGCACATGATAGTCATGTCAAAGATTTGACCGTATAGCTGGAGAGATAAGGTGTTTGTTAAATATGAAAAACTATAAAAACTAAGACTAAGAGAAAATGATAATGGACTACATCATATTTGCAATAACATACAGATTTTTCTGAAATAATCCCCTCTTTATGGAATTTTATTCTTTTCTTTAAGTGAAATATTATGTATAGAATTCAATGTCAATATTTTTTGCAGTATTTTCTACAAAATTAAGAGAAAAAGTCTGAACATATGACTGGCTTCTCCGTTTGAGAACATGGTTACAGAAATACACGCACACATAAGCAGATAGCAATGGTTATAGATAAACATACTCATATATAAATGACTTCATAGAGAAAGTGGGATTCGAAGTGCATTTTAAATAGTTAAGAAAATTAAAATAGAAAGGAGAGAACATAGAAGTTTTGAGGAAGAAAAAACGATGTAAATAATGACATAGCATGAGAGATTTTGTCCTAAATATGGAGGATGGTAAGAAGACTAAACTTGAATGAGCAAAGTTTTGTGGGGGAGAAACAAAAACTTAAAATGGATAGATAAAACAATGCTAGTGTTTTGGGGGCCTTCAAAGCTGACTTTTACAAAATAAGTGTCACATTGTCTTTGCTGTTCCATTATCAAAGTATTTTTTACTGTGATGAAAATAAATTTCTCATCTGCCCCAGGAAATTGTATAAATTTAGATATATGACCTAGAAGCCAGCATAGCAAAGTAGGTGCAGAAAAAAAAATGCATTTGAGTTTGTTACTATGACAAATTTACTTAATCACTCTAAGTCTCAATTTTCTCTTTTGTGAATTCTGGGTTAGAGAAATAAAAGCATCTTATTGTATGTTCAAGTAGAACAATATAATGTATCTCTTAAAATACTTCTTAATATTTACTCTGCATTAGTCATTTATTTTTTCAATTAAAAACACTAAAAATCTACATATGATTTGATAAGTGCTTGACTTGTAGAGGTTACACGCAAAAAAAATGCTTGGATCTCAAGAAATATAATTTTTTCATTTCCATGGTGTATGACTTCTTTACAGTTCTTTTACGGTTTTGTTCAAGTGGAACTTTTTCCAGCTGCACACTGGCTAAGTGATCTGCAGCTGTTGCAACACATCAGTCCAAAACTATGCCACTCTTTAACGACAGTTCAGGGAGGCATTACAAGTAATTGTAGGGCTTGGTAATTGAAGGGCATAACAGAGAGAAAAACATCAAAACTAGTTCTTATTTAGAATTCTCGAAGAATAATGCTGCTAGTGAAAAAAAAATATATGTTGCATGACAGAGAAGCATTTCGTGTGGTCAAAATCAGGGAGTTGAATTTTGAATAAAATGTGTACCCTTTTGAACATATTAAGAGCTAGATGTTAGTGAGTCATCTAAGTGAAGACTATCTGTAGTTCATTGCACATATACCCATATCGTAAAACAGAGTGGGCTGGCTTGGGCACTGATTTTAAAGAAAGAAGAGGACTATGCTGAAGACTAAGAAAGAATATAGAAAACGGTAAAAACAGCCTTGACTGGTATGGTTCAGTGGATTGGGTGTTGTGTTACGCACCAAAAGATCTCCAGTTTCATTCCCGGTCAGGGCACAGGCCTGGGTTGTGGGTCAAATCCCTGGTTGGAGGCATGCGAGAGGCAGCCAATCAATGTTTCCCTCCCTCCTGTTCTCCCTCTCTTTCTTCCTCTCTCCCCACTCTGTAAAAATAAATAAATAAATAAAGTCTTTAAAGATAGTAAAAACAGAAATAAATCAAGAGGTAGAACCTTACAGAAATATGTTTTTTAAAAACGATGTGGCCAGTGGAGTCAGGTAATAGGTTGTACAAGGAAGCAGGGACTGAGTATTTTGGCTAGAAAAAAATATTTGATTTGGTTAGAAAATTTTTATTTTAAAAGAGCAGTTTCATTGCAAAAGAAACTTAGGGATTGAAGACTCAGGAGAAAAAATAAAATCCAAGTGAAACAGAATGGGGTAACACTAGAATGGATCAAAGGACAGAAAAAGTAGCCCAAGAATCTGAGGAAACAGGACAGTCTGTGTGGCAAGGAGGGGAGCTTATTATAGTGTGTGCCATATGTATCATATGGGGAGGGTAATAGTGATTGAAGGTCTCAGTGAAAGCAAAGTTGGATACTTGATAGAGGGAATTGGACAGGGAAAACAGGTAAGGATAATGATCTCAGAAATGGTTCAATGGCAGAACCATTATGCTATGAAGTCAAAAGTTGTGGTTCTTTACAGAGAGAAGGTCATGCCCCTTAACAAAATATGTTGGTATCTTTGAAACAGTTTCTCCAGTTCCTGAGTTTCTATAATGTCCCTAAAAATGGTATGCATTCTGATAAAAAAACTACTCCATATATGGAGTATATATATGGGAAAACATCAAAACTGATGGGAAAAATATGTTATACATGAAGCCTCTAGAGTCATAAGCAGTTTTGAGGAGCCCCCAGAAAGTCAATGAGTTTAAAAATCTGTGAGATCAAGTCAATGAACAGAATTAACATGGAAATTTTTGTTGAAGAAAGGCAATATGATATAGCAAAAGAGTTCTGAGATTAGAAAGACCTGGATTGAATTCTGGCTTTGCTATTTGGAGAATATTTCAAAGTCCATTTATTTCTTTAGCCACTAAAAGAGATGTTCATATCTGCCTTTATAACAGGAGTTTTCTGAGGATTTAATAAGATAATAAAACATGTTGAAATGCTTTAAAAATGAGAAAGCACAGTAAAAATAGGAAGTGTTAGAGTTATTTTTATTATCATTGTGATTATTGTTATCTAGATGATAGGGGATAAAATATTTGAGTTAAATTTGAAGTCCTTGGTATTTAAAAAGTAATTTAACTGAAGAAGACTATTATAAATGTCAATTAGAATTAAAATGAAGATATTTGGAAAAGACATAAGGATTATCGGTCAGGAAGTTCTACTTCTGAGTAAGCAACAGACTTATTCTCCCAGTCACTGAGTAGACAAAGAGAGCTCACATTTATCTGAGAGGGCAATATGGTCTATGATATTTTCAAGGAAGAGCTTAATTTACATTACAACAACAGCTACAGGTAAAAGGAGAGTCAAGACATAGTAAATATCTGTTCTTTTACATATATTACTACATTTGATAAATTCAAATACTATGGAGTAATATAATTATCATGTCCTTTTTAAACATGAAGAAACAAGGAAAAAATATGAAATAATGGTCTCAGTTCATCTCACAAGTAGTGAATGTTAGTTTCCTAATTCCAGTCTAGTTTTGTCAAAAAATAAAAAATAAAAAAAGCTTATGATCTTTCCAAAACTACTCTGGAGACTTAAATTTAAGATAAGATTGGGTTTATGTGGATGTCACAGGGTAGAACCGAGGTTCTTGAATATTTCTGATTTTTTAAAAAGTTGTTACTTTCCAGGTGTGTTTTTAATCTAAGCCTAGACTTAATCTGAACATGTGAAATTTTTCTATGCCCAAGACACCTTGACAGTTTGGTTCAGGTGTTAAGCGTACAGCTCTCTCTTTCTCCTTAATGGTTTTTGTTTGGAGGCACTGAAAATGCTAATGATCCTGCTGTGAGGCTCTAGAAGTGGAGTTGAAGAAGGAAAAATAGAGGCAGGCTTTCCCTCCTCTCTGTATATTTGATAAGAATACTCTAATATTTGTAAACAATATACCTCTAAACCAAGAAAAACTCATTTAAATTTTCACACATTCTTAACATTTGCAAAGGAGTCCAAGGAAAAACAAGTGCAAATGATCTTCTAATACCTAGACAATTTACAAAACTAAAAAAGAAAGCTGAATGAAGACAATACTAGGCAATAACATAATATATACTAAAATATATTATTTCAGAAACCAAATGACTTGCATAGACAGGTTTTATAAGTACTTATTCAAAACAATTAAATCTGAGCTTTTACGTATTATTCAAATAATTTAGTAACTAATTCAATTAAAATAAAAGCATTTAAAATATTTAGTTATAATAAAAAATTCTGTCTTCTTGAAGGTTTTAGATACATTTATGTCATCTGCAATATTTTCAGTTTTATTATGCATTTGCTTCATATTTACTTGATAGAAGATCTATCAGGAATTTCCATAATTGAGTTTTTCCTTGCAAAATAATACACTTTTAATTTGTGCTAATATAGAAATAAGTGAATGAATGACAGAGGAATATGTTTTTGAAAGTAGGAAGCAATATTCTTAATTTCCCCCAAGTGAATAGTTGACCATGCCAGAAATTGCTAAATAATTAAAATGGAAAGAGAGAATGCACACACCTGTTGTAAGTAATTTGCCAAGTGAGTTTTATTATCAAAAGCTGTTTTCTTGGAGTTGACACAAAGAAAACTGGTTGTTTTTGAATATCTGGATAAATGGTCAAGTAATCCATTACCACAACAATACAGTTTTATAGATCTGCTAGAAGATTTTAGGTTCAAATGACAAACATCCTCTCTAATTCCTCCCTTCCTAAATCCATTTCTAAGGGAACAGGAATTTCTAGAAATATAGAGAATTCCTATTTCATTTTCTTTTTACTTCATTATAGACATGTCAATGAAATTAGCCACCAAATATTAACTCACCATCTACTGAGGACCTGATAGTTTATCCAAGAGGATACAAACCTAATAAGAAACTATGAAGGCTGAAGGAATTAAGAACTCTTTCAAATGCCTTCTACTCCTAAATTCTACTAATTCTTTTATGTTTACTTGTTGGCTATAGTAAACACAAAAATTTGGGCTTTGATAATAACAATTCAAAAATATAAATAAAAAAGCTTATGTTTTATTGACTTGTTTTATTTTTTTAGTGACATATATCACATAAATACATGAATAATACATATATAGGTAATGTGTATATATATAACATGTCTATATATGTATATATTGCATATTAATATTATTTAGACTATTATATTACTTTGAATATTAAGATATAATAATATAAATATGTATTTATATGCACACAAATGTGTACATATGTAATTCTAAATAATATTACTAACTGTAAAAATTTATAACCCATGTTTCTTGAAAAGTAAAGCTGTTCAGATGAATTGATATCATTAATGCATCATTGGTGGTGTGGGTGTCATTATCCATTTGCACTGAAATCTCTGATGAGAGCTTGAGAGCCCCAGCATAAAGGGAAGGGTGAAATGGGGATCCTTCTTTCTTCCTGCTATGTCATCCACTCAGAACTTGCTTCTTTTTTCTCATCTCCAACTACCACTGACAGTAGACATGAAATTCAACTTCTTTTCCCTTTTATTGCCCTGCTCAAAAGTAGTTGGAGGTGGAATGGGGAGGGTGCAAGTGCCCTCTTTCTAATTTATAACATGTTGTAATCACCGCCCCCACATACCCACAAATGCAGAAATGTACATTATAAAACAGAATCTCAGAAGGAAAATAAACAATATAAGGCAAAACGTATTTATAACTCAGAAATGTGAGTAAAAAAAGAACTTTTATAGAACACAAAAAAGACTGACTAAAATTTGAAATATGTTTTAGCATCTTTGTTCTTCTGCAGGAACAAGACTGGATTTTATGGTTGTTATTTAGATTGAAAGAGAAAAACAAAGATAATCCATGTATAATTTACAATGGCAGATTGTGAACTGCTGCCTCTCTAACCATTTGAGTAGCTCTATAGCCTATCAATAACAGCAGTCACCAACAAGCCACACCCTGTATCATAATACTTTTGTTCCCCCCACTCTCCCTCCTCCTCTGATAGGTAACTTTTTAACTTCTGGGAATCTTGCTCACTTGCCCACTAGCAGCTGCCTTTCTTCAGTATCATTACCACATTGGATAGGCCTCATACAGAACTCCTGCTGCATCTCTGAAGACAAAATGTGTGAATAATTTTTACTTATGTTATATCACTGGATTGAAAGTTAGTTTCATAGGCCTGGTTTACTTATATTTGTATCTGTATTATATAACAAAGTACCTGGTTCTCTTATTCTTGTTTAATGACTCTTTTCCAAATGAATCTAAAATGTACCTGTAAAAACAATGTAGATCACAGTGTTTTAAAGTGATCTTTTTACAAATAAAATTCCATTAAGAATTTTATAATTGCTCTTTGATATGAGTTAATACTAGGAGGTAACTATTATCAAAAACAAAAACAAAGTTAATTAGTAATGACAAATAAATTAATAAAAACAGCATTCTTTAATTTAAAATTCTTCTACTATATAGTTTCACTCAATAAGGCAATGTACCATTGATTAAAAAGGGCCTTTGTGTCTGGTTAATTTCTTATATTCATGCCAAATTTAATATATATATCCAATTAGTCAACAGTATATATATTTTAATATTGATGCTAAGTTTAATTATTAATTTTATTTAATATTAAAATGTATTAAATATGAATTTTAATAATTCATAATGGGTCAGACACAAATAATGTCCCTTGTTTATTACAAAATCTTCTTACAAAATCATAAGCATGTAATTCTGTAACATAACAATATCACACTCAAGCACACCATGTGACATTTTAGGTGAAAAGTTCAAATGAAAACTATAAATTATTACTCCTATATTATTACGCTACAGACCACACTCAAGTAGGCATTACTTCTGCCCGACCCTGTATTTTAGTCATTATTATAAATAATCTAATTATTTAAGTAGCAAATATGTGTTCTGGATAATATTGCTTAAAGGACATTTTAGGGTAATAAATGTTAAAAATGACTGAAAAGATAATATGAATGAAGCTTAAAAGCCTTTAGGTAATTTAGCATTAAAAGTATATGAGGGGGTCCCCCAAGAAACTGGAATTTATTCATAAAAAAAAATCTGTATTTATTCTTACATGTTTAAACTTCAGTCACCTTCAAAGTACTCTATTTAATGCAATATACCTATCGAAACATTTTTTTCCACTGCTCAAAACAGTTGAACTTGTTGGTTTTGATGCCTTTAGTGCTTCTGCCTTTTCTTGTTTCACTTCTTCCACATTGGCAAAATGTTTCCCTGTGAGGACTTTTTCCCAGGGAAACAAAAAAAAAAACAAGGTGCTCAGAGCAAGATTAGGAGAATAGGGAGGGTGGGGCACAGAGATCATGCTGTTTTTTGGTCAAAAACTGCTGAACACCCAGCTCAGTGTACGTAGTTGCACGAGTAAAGTAAATCATCCATCTTGAAATGGGCAAAACCATTGAAAGAGTCTTCAAAAAAAATTCACTGAAGCTGAATTTGGCCTCTCACAACATCACCAGCAGGTACACTGATGCATATGTGTCCTAGAACAGTCACCTAGTGGAGGGCCCACCCTCCAGAAGATAATTCTGTTTTTTCTTTTTAAGACTGCCTTCTATCACTCCTAACTCCTTAAAAAAAGAAAGGAAGAAAGACACCAGGTTTGTCTTCTAAAACAAGTCATTATTCAAATAGAGTAGAACACAATTTTTTACCTAAAGCTCCAATTTTTAACTTTATGCAAAACTATCTCCCCAGGTCATTTAGTAAAATAACATTATATTACACATTTTTGTTATTGAACTTAATTGCCCCTACCTATTGCACAGAGAAAGCTGGTGGATATAATTAGTACTGATACTTTTGACTGCAGAAAAAGAGAAACAAACCAACATTTATTGTATACCTGTTCTTATCACCCCAGAACAACTTTGTGAATTATGTATTACTTTATGCACAAAAATAAAACATCTGAGATTCAGTACAGTTTTATGTTTTGTTACAAAACTATTAATTAGCAAATCTATTATCAAATATATAGTCTGCCTGGTTATAAAGACTAACTCCTTGTGACATACTACTATACTAACATACTACCTCATTCACAATGTACTCAACTATGTACTTTCTTGAAATATCTTTTTTTACTTTCTTGTACATGTTGGTTTCTCAAGCGGGCTATGAGATTCTTAATGATAAGGAGTCTAGGATTCGAAGAGAATAAACTTTGAAGTATGAGGTTTGAATTTTCATCTGATAATTACTGGGAAGTAGAAAATCCTTCTGAATCTCATTTTACTGATACATAAAGTGGGGTTATGATATTACCCTGATGAATTTGTGAAGAAGAGTAAATATGAATGTCTAACTTCATATGACCAGGCATTTACTGCCTGCTAGTATAGACCAATTCCTTTCTTATTTCTTACACATATTGTATTTTATTTTTATTTCTCATTGGGTCTATCACAGTACTGAGAATCTGTCAAAAATAAGCAAAGCATATTTATGTGCTACATACCTTTGTGAACATTATCTCTTGTTAAATCCTTATCACAATCTTGTGAGACATTGACCTGCCCCAGGGTTTACTCCATTTCTCTTCTGGAGCTCCATATCGTCCTCCATGGGTATTTGATCTTATCTGTGGTCTCATAGCTTTAAATACACTTCCAGATACTCTCTCTTATTCCCAGACTCCACGTATTCAACTATTTACTGGAAATTGCCACTTGCATGTCTAATAGGTATATCAAAAATAATACTACTGACACAGAGTTCTACATTTCTGTAGTCTGTAACCTAATTCTTTCTTAGCATTTACCAACCTCAGTAAATTTAAAAACTTCCATCTATTAACTTGTTCAGGCAAAAAACCTAGGAGTCTTCATGATTTCTTTCTTTTACTCATGATCCCACACATCCTCCCAATAGCAACTCCTACTTGCTTACTGGCAAAAATGTATACCTGAACTTATCCACTTCTATCTGCTTCTATTAATCATCAGAATGGATCCTCTCTGATCTGATGACCATAATAACTTTCTAATAAGTCAGTTCCTTCTAATTGCATACCTCATGCCTTTTGACTCTACACAAAAGCCAGAAAGATTTGTTTTAAACATGTAAAGTACATGATCTCACTCTGATGGCTTCCCATTGCAAAAAGAAAAATCCAAACTTCTTACCGTGCCTACCAGTCCTGCCATGGTTTCTGCCTACTTTTCCTCCTTACTATATTTCGGCCACATTTTTTGAGTAGTTTCTTAAATAACCAGTTTATTCTGCCTCCAGAAAACTGACACTGTCTTTAACTTGAATGTTCTCCAGCAGTTCTCTCCACCTCTTTGCAGAATAAGGTTTCTTCTTACCTTGAAGGTCTTGATTTCATATCGTCTCTTTAGTTAGTCCTTTCTCCATGACGCCATCAAGTGTGTGGTTTATTTCATTCACAACACTATCACTATTGCGTTATCCATATTTTACTTGTATCTGCTTTTTGAATATAAAGTAATATACAGTTCATGAGGGCAAAGATCTTATGTATCTTATTCACTGTCATATTGCCAAGTACCTAGAACACTGACTGATACCTACTGGTACTCAGTTAATATTTATTGAATGAATGATAGGTGGATAAAGAGATGTTATATCTATTCATTACATGAATAAATGTACCTATTCACATACATATGTATACATGTATATCATAATGAAAATAGAGTATAAAAACTCTAAACAACAAAAAAATAAGAATAAGCAGAAGTCAGTTGATGGGAATAGGTGTACACAAACTGTGTGTGGCGTACATTTAGCAATGGTTGACACATAAGGATAGGTTTATAAAATATCCCTTCAGGAATTCTTTAGGGCAATTTATCAATTATAAAGACATTTTGAGGACTAGTGTCTATTCTTTTACACATTTCTACTCAAGTAAATATGAAATTAACTGAGATACATTATTTCCTTCCACAAAATGTCAATATAAAATTCAAATGCATCATCAAACGGGGTTAAATTGTTTTTTTTTTCACACTATTTGTTTTGTGGTACTAACTGAAGAGGTGACAATCAAATACCATCAAAATAGCCATTATGAGTCTCATTTTTCATAATGTATACTTATTACCTCAACTGAAGTAGATAGAGCCGGAGCTGCTGCATTGCTTTGCTTCAAGGGCACCTTGTGTGCTGTAACTTCTGGAGGCACATAATGAGGCAACTGTGGCAGGAAATGTGGGAGAGTCTCCTCTTAGTCACAGTACATTCACATAGTTTGTTGTAATTATTTTTTCCAACTATGCTCTTCTGGATTCTTGCCAAACAATCAAACTTATCAAATGTGGTTGTTTTTAACTGGAATAATGAATTTTCATGTTCTATTTCATGCAGGAAGGGCACAGGAAAGAGAGAGCTATCACGACCCATCTAGAAGTGTAACATTAAGATTCCAGGATTAAACTGAGGCAGATTTTTGAGGACAAAGCATGTTGTTCCTCTGAAGAAAAGGCTTCACATGACAGAATGAAGCAGAATGGAAGCTGGGTTAGTGTCTAAAAGTGACTTTAACTTGGTTGGTTATTCAGCAAATACTACATTGCATTAAAGAACTCCCTGAAAGTAGCTGTGCACTATGAAATAGGTTCTGATCAAACCAGAGAGAAGAAAGGACAGAGAGAGAAATTCTTTGAGGTGTGCCTGCCTTTGCTATTCTCAACTAGAATTGGACTTTCCTCTCTGAGATCCAATGACACTGCCTGTTTCTGTACTACAACTTAACCACATTTCAGCTATACACATCATGTTGTCCGTCTCATACTACCTTATAACTTCCTCAAGAGAGAAATCTGACCTTAATTTTTCTGTTTCTAATGGCTGCTAATAATAGACCATAGCACTTGGGTTTTAAAGTTTGTTAATAACAGTAACTACAGTAGCTGTCTTTTTAAATGTTTATGAGATATTTGTTAAATAATTTATGAAAAGTACCTGGTGGCAGAAAAAAAGAAGAAATGAAAGAAGGACACCAAAAAAGAAGCAATAACTCCTAGTTAGAATTACTTTTTGGACAAGTATTTTTTGACTTTGATCTAAGAGCTAAGTTGTCCTCCTCATGCTTGTAAACCTTTAATTTATATGAAGTCCACTGGAGGTAGAAATCCCAATACAGACACCAAATAACAGTTTGCATCAACAAGGTGACAGCTTGCTCCTAAAGTTTATGCAATTAAAGATCTATCTGGAAGGCACTGCTTTTGCCAACATGAAAGTCTTCTGCCTCGGTGACTCTCCCACACATTCCAGTCCCTCAACATGTGTCCCATTAATCTCTTAAAAGAGCAGCAATTAATTCCAGGTGCCTCTCTGGGCAAAGGCATATTCCTGGCTCATTTGTGAAATTGCATGTTTTCTAACAAGTCTCTTTACTGTCTATATTCAAAGGAAGTGCATTTACCTATTAACAATGCAATATGCTATGAATTCAAGTTTCTCTAGCAAATATTTGCTCTAACTCTCCATTGTCTCCCAGAGCTCACTTGTGTAACCTTGGACAGATCTTTCAGCCTCAGTTTTCTCTTTTATTTATTTACTTATTTAAAAATTTAACTTATTTCCCCCTTAGAGTTGACATACAATGTTCTATTTGTTTCAGGTGTATAACATAGTGATTAGACATTTATACACTTATGAAGTTTTCCCCCAATAAGTCTAGTAACCATATTTTATGCCTTACCAAGATATTAGTGAAGGGAAAGAGGAGGTGAAATAAAATACTGCAAGAGTCAGAAATACAGATGTAAGATCACAGAAGGAGGTAGTGTCAGATAGGTAGCCCCCCGCAGAGATACTGCATATTAGTGACAAGTCCTTAGTATTGTAGGATGTGCAGAACTAGTGTCTTTACCTAAATTATTAGGAAGCAATCTAAGAATAAAACATCTAGGAGAGAATATTTAAAAATAAATAAAGCAGAGAAAGCAGATAATCAGAATATTTGTGTCATTCCCCTACCTCTCACCAGTTGGACATTATTAGGTTTGGTGACAAGAATGTAGACTTCAAATGTATGCACTTTCTCCAGTGTATCTTCTACTGACTATCTGAAAATCCCTTCTATCATTCCTTGTTCAACCTGGACCCAAGGACATAGATCTTTGAATATTATTTTTCTTATATAATAATAATTTCAAGGAATTTAAAACTGTTGTAATATATGAAGAATTTTCATATAAAGGACTAGAATGTCTATCTGTGGTTTAATGATTGGAAAATGGTCTAAACCACCCAACTGACCTCAACATTTTGTTTTTCCTTTTGTTAGATTTATTGTTTAGACAGGTAGGCAAACAACATAGTTGCAATAAGGAAGAATACTTCCTAATATTTGACTTTTAAATTATATATTATTTTAGTATCAGAAGATATATCATCTTCATCTTCAATAATTTGTTTCATTTCACATTTTTTTGTTGTGGAAATTTTGGTTTTCGTAGAGATGAATTATAAAAGTAGAAATTGATCATTTGGATTTAATGGGATTTCTTAGTGATTTCATTTTTTTTCTACTGGTGAGTTATGGGCAAATTATACTCAATAAAATCAATGTCTCCTGGTATGTCAGTGCAAGTAGTTGTATGATTTAAAGAAAATACAAACAAACAAAATTCAATAAAAAATAAATTTATGCAACTAAAATTCAATAACTAGTAACCAATAAAAAATGTATTAAAAGTGAGAGTGCACAGAAAAATTTTTTTTTAAAGATAAATTAAACATGTCTGTAATGGTAAACTCAAACTAAGAACCTGTTTAATCTTATTTCAACCATTCTAAGCATATTATTGGAAGGAAAATAAATCCATATATTCTGCACTCCTAGGCTAACGTACTATATTATGAGACTTCTTAATTCCTGTTTTCCCAGGTCCTGGCTAAATGATCTATTTCCTGTGCTCTCTCAGAAATCAAAATTCTTTGATTTTGACAAAGGGCTAAAAAGCTGATATTTTGCTTCTTATTATCTTTTACAGTTCAATTTATCTTTTTAAAGGAAAATGACATATCTCTTTGGTCCCAGGCTACATCAAAACTAACGACTTCCCGCCTCAGGGCAGGGTGAGATCCATCTCCTAAGGCAGGAGGTATAACAAAAGAAAAGGTGACACCTTCGGCATGAATTTTTAAGCACTGTCTGGTTCAGAAGCATGCTAATAGGATAAAAAGATTGAAAAGACCCTGAAGTTATTCAGAAAAAGGAGACAAAAAGTCTTAAAATCAACACTTCTTTGAGTAACAGAAAATAGAATATTAATTTCAGGTATTGCATATTATTAAAATGGTAAATATATTTTACAGTTTATTTTTCTTTTCTAGGAAATAGATTTACATAACAAGTTTAGCAGTAATGATATTAATGCTTGTTGGTTTGTTGTATAGTTTATTCTTCATTCAGCAATTATCTATTGAGTGTTTATTGTAAGAATAATAACAGCAATTAATAGTGTGTCTCTCTATGTTCCAAGCATTGTTCTAAACGCATATTATTTTTTAATGAATTGAATCATTCTATCCTCTTAATAATCTGTGAGATTATTTTTAATGCCATTTTTATTTCAGATAAGAAAATTGAGGCAGAAGAAAATAAATAGTTTTAAATCATATATGTAGCTAATGATGAAGTTTAAATTCTTATCTAAGTAGTCTGGTTCCAAAGTCCACCACACCTCTTTTATGGGAATAGTGACAAATGACACATTGACTGGCTCTACTTTCAGAGAGCCTAAGTTCTAGAAGTGGGGAATGGGGTTTGTAAATATGTAATACACAGCAGGAAGTCTCAAGGAAGACTTGAAGTACACTGCAAGGAGATGTCAAAAATAATGCTGCCTTCAAGTAGCTCACTGTTCTCCCCCAGACGGGAAGGGAATGTCAACAAATGCAGAGATATAAACAATTAAGCCATAGAAAACGTTAGGCTTCATTTTGTAGCAATCATAGTGGAATCTCAAGGAAAATGTTACAAATCTCTGTGTGACAGGTTAACAGATGTAGGGAATAGTAGAAAATGGTTTCCTGAATCTTGAAAGAAAAGTAGGTGGCAGAGTAAGGGCATCCAAGGCAGGAAAAGGTCAAAAGAAATGAGCGCTAGGAAGAAAGAAGCAGGTCTGATGCCGCATGAAATAGACAGGTCTGAGAATAGCAGGCATGTCAGTTTGCTGGCACAGACGGGGGATGGGCATCCATTTCGATGTAGTGTCTCAACTTGTGGAAAAGAAGATCACTAAAGGAAAGACTCAGAGGAAATACTGTTTACTTTTTCTCTATAAAAATCCTCAGTCAATGAAAACTCTTTTATAAAAACAAAAAGGTATTTACTAAAATATAGTCCTTGGTAATAGGTACTTCTGTGGAGTCAGTCCCTCTATTCCATAATTTATGCAATCATTTTTATTCATTTGTGTAGTTATTTACTCTTTCCAAACTACTAGGAATCACCACTTATGCTCAAGGCAGTGTGGTGGGAACCTTAAGAGAAACAAAAGTGAATGAGGAAGAGAAATTGTCCTGTAGACACTTAAAGACAGGCTGACACAACTATGGCATAATAGCCAGTATCCATTCTGATTGTTGGTGCTCATGCAAAACTGGCTGTTAAGTATTTTGAATATCAGTTCTTGTGCATAAATTACCTTATACAGTGGTATGCTAAAGCTCGTCCATCAAATGTTATGGTGGCTCTGTGTACATTTTTAAGACTTATGAGTCAGTTATTTAAACAAACCATTACTGAAAAAAAGTGAATAATAAAAACTTACCATTAAATATGTTATATTAGAAAGATAATACATACTCAAAACTCATAATTTTGAAAATATATTTTACTGTCTTTTATGCTCTTGATGTTATTATTGACTGTTTTTATTATAAAATGGAAATACTATATAGTCATGTATCTCTTTCCAACTCACATTCATTGATCAGTTTGATGTCTAAGGATTGCCACACTAGAAATATTTACATCATGAAAACCATTAAATCTGTAATCAGTAATTTTTCCCCCTGGAGATCTGGTTGTTAAACATTAACCAGCACACCCTGCTCATTCATAAAATATCAATACTAAATGCATCACTAAGTGTTTTTACCAGCTCTAACTGACGCATATCAGTACCCCAGCCCTTTCTCAGAAACTAAAAGTTGAAGCTCCTCTCCATCTGTTAGTACCATCAGCAAGTCTAGAACAACCTCTAACTCCCACCGTACCATTTATTTTGAGTTTTCTGGCATAGTAGTTCTCAACCCTGGTTACAGATTGGAATCACCCAAATAGTGTAAAAATGCTCCCTGACTGGTGTGGCTGGTTCAGTTCCTGTTTGGGGTACAGACCCGGGCTGCTGGCCAGGTACCCTGGTTGGGGGCATACAAGAGGCAGTCTATCAATATTTCTCTGGCACATCAATGCCCCCCCACTCTAAAAATAAATAAAAAAAATATTTTTAAAAAAGAGTGTAAAAGTGTTTCCAATGCCTGAGTCTATCTCTGACCATTTGAATCAGCTCATCTACCAGTGAGAACTAGGCATCCATGTTTTTAAAAAATATGTGTATTTCCAGGGTTATTGCACTTGTGCATCCAAGGCTGAGAAGCTGCACCAGAGCTCATAAGTAATATGAATATTGCTAGAATAAGGAGTCATGTTGTGTTGCTAGGAGAGAGTAAATTTCACCTCTCACAAAGTAGCATGGGGGAGAAGCATGTGACTGTGACAAAGAGAAACAGAGGTCATGCTTAAAAAGCAGTGTTTTATGCTTAAAAAAAAAACAGGTTTTTATGTTTACTGTTCCTTCACCCTCTTTTTCCTCAGCCAGAAATAATACCCTTTCATAGCACCTCTTTGTTCAGTTAGTGCCCACTGATGCCTCCTTAGGCTGCAAATTCAATGAGGGCAACCAGGTCAGAATTCATTTTGTTGCCTGTTTCCTCAAAGACTTATCATCTTCCTCTGTATCTTTCCAGGGAATCTATTTTAAACCTTTGAAACATTAAAGAATCTACTTTTATCCCATTCATCAGGACAATGGGCTACCTATCCTGGTCCTCTCTTTTCTAAGGAAAGCTACCTTTAGTCATTCCAAGGTACTGCCCTTTCCTTCCTTCTAAAGGAAATGTTTTTGGTGGATCCCAGAAAGCTTTATGACCTTTTCCCTTCTTTGGAAGAAAATAACACAAACTAATCTTTAAAAGGAGAGTTATTTTACAAGGTAAAAAATATAAAAGAGAAAAAATGTATATGTCTCTATCTCTGTCCACCTTCAAACTATCATTCATACTACTATGCTAGTTTTTTTCTTATGCATGTGTATATCACCACTTAAAAAAAATCCGTCTCCTTGGATGGGCAAACTTTAAGAACACCCTCACAATCCCTGTACCATGGTGTTTGCAGTTTTGTATAATCCTATCCCCTTGAGTGTTGGTGGGACCTGTGACTTACTTTTAACAAATAGAATATTGGCAAAAGTGATGGGATATCATACTCATAAGCACATTATATTATATGAAACTCCACCATGCTGGTTGACTTGCTCTTGTTTCTTTCTCTCTCTTTGCATATTTTGAAGAGACAAAGGACTCAATGCTACCAACAACTACACAAGTGGGAAAACATCTCCTGTCCTCAGTCAAGTCTCTAGATAAGAACCGCATCCTGGTTAACCCCAGTGTGTTAACACTGGTTGAAACCTTAAAAGTCTCTAAACAGAGGATCCAGCTAAAACCATACATAGATTTCTGACATTATATATAAATGTTACTTTAACCTACTAAGTTTGTGGTAATTTGTTATTTAGCATAGACAACTAATACAGTCACCTTTAAAATAATTTCTAGCTCTTCAGTGTGACATTCGAGGTTCTAAATGGTTGACCCCAGCATCTCTTTCTAGCTTCCTCTCCTGCCAGTCAACTGATCTAAGACCTACAGAAAGTCCCGTGTACATTTGCACTTCACCTTCCATTCCCTTGCTCATTTTCTTCCCTCTGCTTGGAATGCTTCTCCCATTTAAGATAGGCAGCAACCGTTTAACCCTGAAAACCAAATATAATAACTATCTCTATGCTATCTATCAAAGCACCTACCACCCAATGCCCCCTCAAGGTCAACTTTATTGACTCCATTTTGTTTGTTTGTTTGTTTGTTCTCATAACATTTCCTCTATACCCCTCTAACAATGCTTATCATGCTGTGCCAGGGTCAATTTTTGTGGGGTTTTTTTTCTTGTTATATTGGGAGTTTCATGAGAGTATTCGTGAGAATGAGCACTTTGTATTATTTACCTTTGCGTCCCCAGAACCTGGGATAGTGATTGACATTTATCTGGCATCCAGTAAATGTGTGCTAAGTTGAAGCAAGCTGAATTGGTATTCCTGCAGCACAGGATTTCAGTGTTTGGCACACTGTAGGCACAATCAGTTTTTAATTACAGTGTATAATAACTTATATTTTTAACAACATTATCTAAGAGGAAAAGAATCATTGTGGACAGTAAACTGCTTTAATAAGATAGAAGCAATTCAGGCTACAGAAATTACCTAATGGATTTTTCTGATAACATTAGGGGCTGGTAATCCCATTTCATAATTATATGATGCTTAGAGAAGAGTTGAATAAATACATAGGATCATAACATTATGATGCAGAGGAAAATGAGTCAACTAAAAATTTGATAGAAAAATGTGTATAATTGTTTTTAAAAGAAACCAGTATATTGAGAATCAAACCAAAAAAAGTTTAAAAAGCTCACTTTCAATTAGTCATGTAACTCAGTGTTCTGCAATAGACTAGCCACCAAAGTACTTTAAGGTTAAGAGTAGGTAACCCTTAGAGTGACTTGGAAATATAATAATGTAACATAAATTCATTGCAGGAAGTGAAAATAGAGTCTTGGGAACAGGATGGGATTCCATCAGTATATTAGGATGTTAGACATAATAACAAAAATTATGTAAAGACTAAAGTCTAATATATTTGAACCATGGGTGTTGATCTTTCCAAGATTTAAGAAGCTTTTCTTGGAAAGTAAAAGAAAAGAATGACATAATCAATATACAATTTTAATATCGGGGCAAATCTCATCTCAAATGTTGTAAATTATTTATGGCAAACAAGATAAGGCATGGCTAGGGTCTCCCGGGATATTGCTGAAGCTTTATTCTCTACATTTTCAGTCATGTATTTCCCCAGGATTTCTGTTGGAAGTCCAGTAGCTCTAAGTAACATTAATAGAAGCTTTGCTGAGGTGGAAAACTCTAAAATGCTTGCTGTCTGTCTCAGAGAGGACTGTCTCTCTGCTTTAATTATGGAACAAACAGAGACTTCTGCTGATTCTAAAGCCTCAGCCAAAATAAGCACTTCTGAGCTCCATAATTGGCTGGATATGTCATTGTGGGCATCTTTTAAAAGTCTTTTTGTTTATTAAGTATATTTTATTGATTATGCTTTAAATTTCAGCATTCTTATGTAAAACAGGCTAGTATTAACTTCCTATACTATGGCTGTTAAAGGACACCTGATACCTTAGCTCGAATATCAAATTAGGCTAACATAGTCTCATATGTAGTACATGTTTCATCTATCCATTTGTTCTTCTTTTCTTTGGATATTAGATAGCTGAGGAAATTGCAACGACATTGGGGTTTACTACTAAAACTCAAGGTTATACAGGTTTTGGTCCCAAATGTTCAAGGTGACCCTGCTCATGGGGCTAAGCTATCTTTTTTTTTTTTTCCGTTTCTGCTTACACTTATCTTTTTGGAACTGGTGATGCAAATCCTGAGAAAATGCTCTTCCTTTGTTATTTTGTTTCTGAGTGACTTGAGGGTGCTAGTAAAAATTTAAAATGAGTGCAATATTGTTAATTTTGTAACTGGTACCCAAGTTGAAATAAGAAATTCTCTATTTTCTATTTTTCTTTCTAGGTATGTATCTCTCTACTAAATGTGTGATATTTTTAGACAGAAGACTGGGTCACAAAACAAATAACCTCTAAATGTTAACACAGTTTGACAATGAGTATGATTTTTATCTTAACTAGTGACCCGGAAGTGACAATTTTGTTTGTGCCAAGAACTCTTTATCATCAAATACAAAATAAAATAACACTAAAGGTGTGGATTCTTCTGCATTTTGTTTTTTTTTAAACCCCTCAAGTAATAGAAGATACACAAGATGACGGTCAATTTAATTTAATTTCTTATTTCTAAAAAAAAAAATTACCAAAAAAGTTGAATTTTTATTTTTAAAGTTTTAAAATTTTAATTAAAAAAATTATTTTTGGAATAGAAAATTAATTATGCTAGGTTCAGCTCTTTCCTATACTCATTGAAGACAATATGACATCTCATTCATTTAGCTATCACTGAATTGCTCTACTTATGGAAATTTTAAAACTTAGGAAATTCAGTTATTGCACCTATGCCATGATATTTGATCAGCTGTGGCTTTATTAATGATTTTAATTGTATTTTAAATTAATTCTAAATTAAATATTAATGATAAATTAATGGGAATTAATTATTCTCAAAAGTGAGGTTTTTGACACACTCTCAAGTATAAAAGAAGGGCATGAGATTTATCTCACTTGACAGCATGAAAAAATATAGAGAGAACACTCAATTTAGATTAAAAAGACATTGGCTACTCCACCTGCACCATTACAGTCTGTGTGTTTTTGGTCAAGCCACTTAAATTTTGTAAAAACTTGCATGTTAATTTCAGCCCTGTCTACCTCACATGATCTTGAAATATATGAACATACATTAAATTGCAAAATGTATAAAATTTAAATAATTATTTTTGAGATTGTTTTCAGTTATAGATTGAAATTACATTTGTAATGATGTATTTTAACAACCAGGTTTTTACTTCACAAATTGAAATCCAATTAAATATCTACAGAACACAATGGACACGAAAAATTATTTGGTAGATTTATTTGATATATGTATATAAATAAATGTACTTGCTGTAAATACCATTTTTACCATTCATTGAAGAAGAGTAAATATGCAAAGACTATGAAATACTCATGTTAATCAACATCTCATATCTTTCACATTACTTTTCCTTCCTATTATTTATTTAGTATTTACTTTTATTATTTGTAAATCCAGTATCAATGGTTGATATATATGTCTCCTAGAGTTAATGGAATGCTGCTAGAGAAGCACTATATCCTTCAAAAATAATACAGTGTTTGTACTATTGCAGTAATAACAAACACACATTGACATAATTTCACAGTGTACAGGGTACTTGATTTGGTCTTTATAATCACTCTTCTAAATGAGGTTGAAACAAAGAAGTTACATTAATTACTTAGGGTCAATCAGTTGATTATTCAACAGATACAGATTGACAACCATGTTTTTAGTCTACCTTTGGATTAGTACAATTCCAAGTATTCCTTTACTCCTCTGTTGTAGACAGAAAATCTTAATTGAGCTATGAACTTGATCAGAAATTACCCAATATATTGTAATACTAAATACTGATGAAAAACATTCACTGAAAGGATAAGTTAATCATAAACAATCTATAGTACCTTCTCAAGTCTCAGGTAGTGCTTTGAAATTCATTTAATTTCTCAATAAAAACGTATTGGTAACGTGGCAATTTACTAGTAACTTGAGAGGACGTAAAGACATTCTATTATGAAATAATATACTTTAGCTGACTTAAAACAAGAAATATATTTAAACTGCCTAACTCAAGATGGTATAATCCAAATACCAAAATAAATAGTTCAGACAAAAATATCATAGGATGACAAGAGAGGAATCTGCGTTTTTTTCCTGACAGGCATTTGCAAAAAGATATTCTCATATATCTCGTATATGCTTCTGACCGTGAGTATGCCTGAATTTTAGTGGATAACATCACATAGAAACTCATCTGTAATTCATCTGTATTTTTTCTCTCTCTCCCATTATTCTTTATACATAAGTGCATCAGAATTGTGTCATTGGAAACCACAGCTCTAAGTGTCTAGGTGGGTAGAATGAAAAGTTTTGGAAGGTTTAATGAAATGGATAAACTTTTTATCATGTAGGATTTTGGTGAGTTGGAAACAGTGGGTGATACATTCTATGTACAAATTCTGCTTTTACAAAATAATATAAATGGTGAGGGTAAGTACTAACTTGCTCAGTGTTGATACCTTACAGGATGCCCTGTCCCACTCCAGATAGAGAGATGGCCTCAGACAGTTAAGAAACTTTTGTGAATTGAAAATACCCCGTGGAAACTATACAAGTAAGTATGTAAAGCAGTCAACTTGGTAAAATATTGACGGGTCAGATCAAAACTAGAAACCACTCTTAAATCATGTTGAGTACCTGCAACCACAAAGCATGGACTGAAGATCTGATCAAATCAGAGAAGGGATTGTCACCTCAGACATAAAGTATGCATTAGCAGAATAGTCCTGTAGGCCAGTGTTGACTTATCATAGGAGGATTTCTCTCTAGCTCCTCATTACATCAGGGAAGGAACTGATGCTTCCCACATATTGTAAAGTATAAGGCTCTGACACTCTGCTCTGACAAACCACTATATGCTGCCATAGAATACAATAGACAATAGATACAATGCATCTGCTCCTATGTCTTTGTGTTCCCCCTCATTAAACACTGTCTAGTACTGTTATTGATGTTCCCTACTCATTCACCCCTGTTTGTTCAACTAACAGTAAGAAGAATGTATACTTCAGGAATTGATGGAAAATCCGTACTCAAGCATAGATTTTCTGCTTGGGGAGAAAAAGGGAAAAGCTTGCATATACTCAAAGAGTGATGCAGGGAGCTTTTGTTTATTACAGATTCATGTAAGGATCAGCTTATTATTCACTGTCATGGCTGGACATCTTATGGCACTTCATTCAATACCAAACTTTAAGGCAAACAATTTTTCTTTTAATTCTTGAAGTGAGAGTGAGGGGTATTTATGATGGGATTCCAGCTTATAAGAGGAATCATTTTGAAGTTACTAAGTAATGTGTTCCCTGGCTTTTTCCTTCTACTTTTAGGGTCAGGTAGTTTCAGTTTTTAATCTATAAAAACTGAAAATTCAGTTCACAAAGTCATATATATGTGTGTTTGTATATATATATGTATATACACACACATATATATGTAATTATATTACTCACTATGACTATATTCTAGCCTGTAGCTTTTTCCCTCATTGGGTTTTTAACTTAAATCATCATATTTTACATTAAAAATTTTATTTGGTTTTGTTTACAAATCTGCTCAAAAATTTTATCATTTCTTATTTCTGACCATTTTTTTCATGTTTGCACAAAAAAGAGTTTTAAAAAACACTTGTCTGTAATTTCTGCAGGTCTGTTTCTGTTGCTTTGGTGGAAGAGTGGCTAGATTACATACATGGTGAGTACTTTTGTTGTTGCTAAAATATTTTAACTACAAACTACTCAATTTTATTAGAAAATTATTTGAGGAAATTCTGTGTGGCCTAGGATTATGGCGGGTTTCTCCAGAGATAATCTGTTGCGCTTTGCCAAGTATTTTGGGCACATACAACCAGAGCCATATTAAACTATATTAACACTTTGAGGAGCTTGGGAATTCACAGATGCTTTGAATTTGTGTTGCAAACCCACTTGAGAGCCAGCTCTGAAAGGTAGGTCCACCATCACTCTCCTCAGTGACAAAGCATATACACTGTATCTCTTAATTTCTTATTTATAAGTAAAAATGACATAGACAGATATGAGAACAAACAGAAATGGTTCATGGTCAGTATTTAATTCCACTGATATCAACATCAGTCGTTAAGATTTATAGAGTTTATGGAGTGCGCTGTATAATCCTGCAAGTCAGGTGAGTTTACATAAAATAATTTTTATCTATATTTTTGTTTGGCTAGACTCTAGGATAGTAGAGGTAAAACTAAAGGATCTAAGAATAAATATAAATCATGTAACACCCTAATTGTCAAGTTAGGAATTATGGATATTATTGAGTTGGTTATGGAAAATCCTTAACACTTGTGTAGCTTTTTGTTTCAGTATTGGGATAAAAATAAGAGCTCTAAGATTTTTCTACCAAGAGTGGATAAATTATATATGAAAATCTGGAGATGAAGAAATCAGTAGAATTCATTACAGTAAATTAGGAGAGAAAGAAGGAGTTTGAACCAAGATAGTAGTGCTGAGGATGAATGAACTTGGACAGCATGAGAATCATTGTAGGATTTGAAAAGTACTTAGCAAATGACAGTATCGGGAGAGAATTGCAGAGTCAGAGATAAATTGCATCTATCACCAGTAATAAACAATGGGTTTAATCATGAAGTGTCACTTAGACCATCAAGTCCTTTGTATTATCAACTCATCAAGATTAAAGGCAATGGGGAGAGACTAAGTTAAAATAGACCAACAGTTATTTTGGAGCAATAAATTATTTCTAAAAATCTGGAAGCAGAAAACATCAAGACAGGATTTTTTCTTTTATTTTCCAATGTCATATACATGGCATATAAAATATATTTCAGCATGAAGAACAAGTGTCTTTTAATTTTATCTTCATTCTTTCCACTTAATCAGTAATTTAAGGGTATATAAGCACTAAGAGATATAAGTTAAGGGTCTATGTGTTAAAAACGTTTATTCAAAACAAATAAATTTCCTCTATTGCACTTGTAAAATTTTGAATTATTATTACAATTGCTTCTACTTCCTCTCTCCTTGCAAAGATAAGATCTGGACATGTTTAGGATTAAAACTTCTCACCAACTAAAAAGGGAAGAGAAAAATTATCTTTAAAAAACCCATACAATTTCTCCCTATTTGTAAAACAGCTGTTGTTTCTGACTGCTTCAGTTTATGGCTGAATAAAAAGCAAATACATGATACCCTGAAGAGAATTTTTCAATTACATAAAATGAATAAACCATGATGAATAAACTGCAAACCCTTACCTCACCAATATATGGACAAAATCTATTATTTATATTATTTAATTGTCTTACATAATAAGACAGAGACCAATATAAGAACTGAACATTTTTATATAACATCTTCTAATTGACAATCAACTTAGTCATAAATGACAATGCAAATGTTTCCTCAATATTACTGAAAATAACAGATGCACTACGTACACTTTATGCCTTTGTTTCCTCTTTTGTATTTACCTACCACATGGATTGTACAAACCCCCAAAAGTGAAGCAATTATCTTTACTAACCTTAAAGACAATAATACTTAATGAAGATGTATCATAGATATTTAATATTTGCATGTTATGTGTAATCATGAGATTTGTTTTGGTTTTATAACCACAAGTATTATTCTTTTCCTTACAACTTACTCTCTAACTATGGGTTACACTGTAATTCCTAAAACGGGTTGTCTGTCTTAGTTCAGTAAATTCATCCTAGCAGTTGTGTGCTCAAATATTCTAATAGAATTATAATTGCTCTCCAGTTCGTAATCTCAATCTCAGAATTTTCTATTCTATTGGGTATTTCTTTCATTTTGTTGTTGTTTCCCATTTTAATAGTGCCTCTGCTTTCTTGAGTGATGTCCTGTCTGGTAAAAATAAAGTTGCGAAGCTTGCTACTGTTCGGGTCCCACACCACTGCCCTCTCCCTCTATTGGTGTACCATCTTACCTGCCCCGGTAATGGGATCTTGGCATATCTGGCAGATGTGGTTTTCTTAGGCAGCAACCAGTTTTACTGAATTGGCCCATTAGGATCCACAGGAGGCAGACTCATTTCCCTGCATCCCCTGCCAGCGCTCTGGGCCTCCCCCATGCCTCATCACTTTCCTAGGTGCACCACTTAGACCTAAGTAAACATCAAGGCAAATCAAAGCTTCCTTCCTCAACTAGCTACATGCTCTCTCTTGCAGAGCCCCAGGATCCAGCTAGGTGCTCCTGTATATACCCATTGCAGAGCTGGGAAGACATGATGCCACGATCTCCCTTCCAGGAAAAAAATACAGTGGCCTTTTCATAGTTAACAAAGGGCAATTTGTCAGGTATCAAACTAAAAAAAATAGTGGATGAAAAGTGAGAACAGGTTCTATTCAGATTTCAGCTATTCAACTTTTATTCAGATTTATCCAAATTACCAGGGGAAGTATATTGAGTATCTTTTAAGCTACTGTATTGGGGGAGTGAGAAGCAGGTTAGACAATCTATCTCAAACCGCCAAGAAAGCTAACCTATCTCTCTGAGCATTCTGTGATACTACTGTCATTTTACATAGGCGGGAAACAACTCAGGTTTTCAATTTGATCAAATGCTGTTCTTGTTGGAACTATGCAACAGTTTGACTGGTAGAGAGTGTGAAGGAAAAAGAAAAAGTGTTCTGGTGGTTTTATTTAACATATAAAACCATGCTTGTGGAATTAGTGTATATTCATCTAAAGCATGGGTATGCACTGTAAGTGTGTAATCTACATGTAATCTATAATTACCTTTAAAATATTTTCTATTCCCTTAATATATCATTATATTTCTGTGGTATAAATCATTATGATGATTTTAACAAATCTGTAGTTCACAGTAGTTAAACAAATACAGCTATCAGTTGTCCCGTTATCTCACTAAACATATTTTGAAATTCACTCTCTGTGCCTGCCAAGTTATTTTCAAGATTCTGATTATTAGTTCATGTTTGAATTTATATTATCCCTCAATCTGATCTTTGCCATAAGAAGCAGTTCTAATTTGGAGATGAGTAGTTTGTTAATTCCCATTTATTCTTACTCAATATCTCAAGTAGATATTACTTTCTAAAAACTGCTGATCTTACTATTGGAAAGAAATGCAAAGGATTTAAGGTCACCTTGGGAACTTTGAAAAAAATACTTGATCATTTTCCATATGCAATATAAAATACTAATGTTTCACACTGCTAAGTAAATGACCATTGTGTCACTTTGAAGCTTCTTTTTTCATTTTGTCAGCTCTATCAAATACATGTGAGATACACACAAACACATACACATACACCATGGTAAAGACATATATGCAATTTATGTAATAAATCAAATTAGTAATCAAATACATTCTTAAGTAATTTAATAATTCTAGAAATAATGGCTGTTCAAACCTGACAATCTAAGATAATTCATTATTTGATTGAATTTAAAATGATAAAATTTGACAGTAAAAAAAATTGTCATCCTATATGAAACAAATGAGCAGGAGTGGAATTACCTATGTATGCCTCCTACAAAGGTATTTCTCGCCTCTGCCACAACCCTGAAGCCCCTGACTTCAGTGTCTCCATAACTTCAATTCTAGCATCACCCATCTTCCACTTGCCATTCCTAATGAGACCTCTACCACCTAACAAAATGAGAAATATGAAGTGTGTTGAGTCTCAGTAGTCATAGAAACTCCTAGTTCAGGTCTTTTCAACTCTGACTGTGTCAAAATCATACATACCATTTCTGAAAAGTCATACAAAATTGGAAAACAAGGCAAAAAGTGGGTAATATATACTTTCAGCATTGTACTAGAGAAAATATTACTGAAAATTATTTGGGGAAATGTACTTAGTTTGATTCACCATTTAGTAAACATTTTATTAAGCTCCCAGACATATTAAAGTTAGAGGTTAGTTTGTAGAATTTTTTTCCAGGAGAGAGATGATTTCTGTGTTGTGGAACACATAACCCAAAGATTGTGTTAGTCCTGGTGGACAGTAGCCAATTTTGTAAGCAATAATCCTAGTTTCTTATCTGCTTTTTGAATCAGTCTTAGTGTCATTTTTTTTTGTTCTCATGAGTAGTGAGTTAAGTAATTTTTAAAAAAATTTTTCTGTTTTTTTTTTCCATTAAGCAATTGGAAAGTTAGAGTTTAAGAATAACTTTCACATATGTGGCTATCTAAGCCACATTACAGGCTCTCCCGTTTGGGGACCAGTGCTCCAGGCTGTATAGGTTTTCCATGGTAATATTAAGGAAAAATCATCAAAATGATGACATTTGTGAAGGTTGTGTTCTGTGTTCTACTAGTACCTAGTTAATGCCTCAGCCTTATTAAAGGTTTCACCTGCAATGCCTCTCCTCATCTTTAAACCTCACCGAAATATTGCTTCTTCTGAGTCTTGTCTTATTCCCAGCCAAGTGAAACTCAGAATTTCTTTTCTCTTACAATCTTGTGATGTTTTATTCACATTTCTATTATACTGTAAATGTAGTTTATGTGCCACTTTCATTAAGCTATTACCCACTTGGGCAGAGATCCTGCCATAGTCATTTTTGTTGAGCTGGCTTCTATCTCATTGGCAAATAGGGAATGTGAACACAATGAAAGTATGCTGACTCATACTAACTTGAGAATGAATGAATGATGAAGGAATACACTAACAAGAGAAAGGACCAAATCATCGTATTAGGCTGAAGCAAATAAGTCAACCTGATAAAGAGTACAGCTGGTTGTGCTGGAATGGGATAGGATGGTAAACAGCAAGACAATAGTGAACAAATCAGGAATGAGCTTGCAAACAGCATTATTAAAAATCTTCCAGTTAAAGAAATGGACTTCAGTATGTTTATGTTAGGTTACCAATGAATTGCCTTTGTGAATATCTTTTAAAACAACTTCATCTAAATAAATTGTGTAAAACTTTACCCAAGTCAACATACTATATACAGTTTTGTTATATAACATTGTTTATGAACCTTAAAATGTGCACTTAAACAACAGGTGTGTTCCTTACTACCTACCGAGATTTGGTATGAAAATAATTTTCAGTTATACTACAATTTGGAGTGTATGTAGAATTACATTTATCAATATAACTACTGATATAAAATAAAGCATCAATTTTTAAAAATTCTCTCTTGAGGGAATATTTCA
This sequence comes from Mormoops blainvillei, assembly GCA_004026545.1. NCBI lineage: Eukaryota > Metazoa > Chordata > Mammalia > Chiroptera > Mormoopidae > Mormoops > Mormoops blainvillei. Next base: position 75,242 of record PVJD01004054.1, on the reverse strand, counting down.
GATTCACTGAATAACTACGAGATAAAGAGACAGACAAACTTTTTGTAGAATATTTTCAAAGGAAAATTTATTTTTGAAAGTATGAGGGATTTTTTCTTTTTTTAAGTTCATGTGAATTGCATTCTCTTTCTGTGTCAGAATCCTGACCTGCTTCTGTGTTGTGCCTTACTTTTTTTTTAGCCCCTTCTGTTTTTCTTTCATCTCTCTCCTTGTGAAGCTGTATCTTCTGTGCAGGATTAGACCTGAAGGTTTTAACGTTTTTGAGTTTTTCTTAAATCAAGTGTGGTTGCAATCAGGTAACTGTGTGGTGGGGTAAGGAACAGAAAGAAAGGAGTGGAGAGAAGGCCATGCTGAGAAGAAAGACCAAGACAGGAAGAGAGAGAAGGTGAAGCAGTGTTAGCAATTAACACAGGGTGTCCTTTTGCTTCAGGATCTGGAGAAATAATTGGCTTAATGAAGGTAATGACTTATAAGCTACCTCTAAAGTCCTTTATTGTACTTTTTTGCCTGAAAATGACTGAGTTAATGGGATGACTACATTTACAGACCTAAACTCAGCTTTGGATGTAATAATGACCTAGCCCAAAACTTTTAGAAATAATTAGGGGAAAAATAAAAAAGAAAAGAAAACCTCTGGAAAGCTCCCAAGTGAGTTTCTGATAGATAAATCTCAAAAGTTCATTTCTCTAAACTGTTACCATGGACAAATAACTAAATATTAGTGCTCTAAATTGAATATGCATCTTTATTTTCCTAGTTTTTCATCTCTTATATTCAGTAATCCCTAATTGTTTGATTTAACGCAATATATTTGTTAAATGAGTGAGGAAAGAAATCTTAGCTTTGCCTTGTTTGTAAAATTAAGCTGCTGGTCCATCAACCTTCCCTGTTTTCTTAAATGTCTGATTGGTAAAGTAGGTTGCAACAATTCCCCCCACTCTCCCCTTTGGAAGGAGCAAGTCTAATTATTAATTAAAGGCAAGAAATATGATCCTGGTTTTACCTTGGAAATCAGATGCACTCTGGGAGGTCTATTAGAATTAGTTTTCAATGGTTGGTTATGATAATATTGAGACAGGATATTTTAAAATGCTATACTTAGAAATGAGTCATGAGAAAGAATGAAATATATTTCTATATTGAGAGAAATGAAAAAACATTAAGCAAGAGTTGTTTTCCCTGCATCCCCCTGAGTAAAAACTTGAGAATTTCACCAGCAATTAAATCTATTTTATACTATATGTTTTTTAAAATATTGTATATCTGTTACAAATTTACTTCTGAAAAACTATGTGAAATCTATTATAGAAAAACATTTTAACTAAATCATATAAACAGCCATAGCAGAAACCAAGCACAAAAGTAGAAAGTTTGCATATTATCTAGAACCTTCCTTTTCTACGTCTTCCCAGGAAGATAGTGGCTACCAATTTGATATACTGCTTAGATAGTATTTGTTTCAATTATTGCTAGTTCTGTTCCTCATTGTTACAGATATACTAGATCCTTTGATTAGACTTGTTAAAAAACTGGAGTCCTCCAGATGCATGATGCACTTTCATTATATGTGATAGTTTGCGAAATGCCTAAGACAAACTTCATCTCCTCCACTGTGGGCTGTGATGTAAGCATGGAGGTCCATGCTTACAATCTTAGCTCATGGTCTCCCATTTGCTGCTGAGCATGACCTCATTTTACTCTACTTGATCTGTGTACAGTCCTATGTGTAGTAGTGACATTCTGTGATTTTAAAGCAAAGTGAATCCCCAAAGAAAACCAATCACTCTTTCTGTGTTTAAAAGTGAGGAAATCTGAAGAAAAACAAGGATAGTTTTAATTGGGATAAGAGAAGTTTTGGAAAAATAAAAAATAGATAATGAATTTGTTGTTGCTCTGATGTGGAAATGACAAATATTTCATAAATTTTATGTGCAAAATGAAGAAAGGGGAGAGAGAAAAAAAGAATTAGAAAAATTAATTACTTTTACTTCCAAACACAAATTTTTTCAGTCTGATAAAAATTACTGTATTGAAATTTGAAAAGCAAAATTTTTACATAAAATTTATAAATAATTTTAGTTCTATATTTATTGAATATTTAATTGGCTAAAATGATCACTTAATATTATTAGTTAAGTTTCATGTCATAGAGGGTGTAATGTAATGTTTAAATAACCTTCATATTTTTTGTCACAATTACAAATGCAATTGTTTCCTCCATTTCTTTTTCTCAAATTTCATTATTAATATATAGGAATGCAGTGGATTTCTGTACATTTATTTTGTATGCTGCAACTTTATTTGTTTATTGTTTCTAATATTTTTTAGTGGAGTCTTTTAAGTTTTCTATATAAAGAATTATGTTACCTGCAAAAAGTGACAATTTTATTTCTTTATTCCCCTTTTGGATGCCTTTTAATTTCTCTCTTGCCTAAATCAACTTACCAAAGAATTTGAAGGACCAAACTACAAAGCATTATTAAGAGATTAAAAAAAGATGCAAATGGAAAGATATTCTATATTCAAGAATTGAAAGAATCAATATAGTTAAATGTCCATATTACCCAAAGCAATATACAAATTTAATGAAATCCCCATCAAAACTCCAATGCCATTTTTTAAAGAACCAAAAAGAAAGTCCAATTTTATGGAATCACAAAAGACCTTGAATAGCTAACAAAATCCTGGAAAAAGAACAAAGCCAGAGGTATCACACTCCCTGATTTTAAATTATACTACAAAGCAACGGTAATCAAAACAGCATGGTATTGGCAGAAAAACAGACACACAGACACAGATCAGACACAGATCAACAGAATAAAGTGAGAACCCAGAAGTAAACCCACATGTATTTGGGCACATAATTTTTGACAAAGGAGCCAAAGACATACATTGGAGAAAGAAAGCCTCTTCAATAAATGGTACTGGGTAATTTGTAGAGGGGGTAAAATATATGATGACAGGAGATTTGACTTTGAGTGGTAAGCACACAATGCAACATACAGATGATGTAGTGTAGAACTGTACATTTGAAACCTATGTAATCTTATTAACCCATCTCAACCCAATAAACTTAATTTACGAAAATAATAAAATGTAAACAATAAACTAATCTTAATATATTTGGGTCTTTAATCAGGAATATATAGTCTTTATGTATACCAAGTGTTTACTTTATGTATGTATGCATGTGTGTATTTTAATAGAAGATAATCAGTTAACTAAAGATATTTGTTCTAAATTTTAAAATCTTATAGCTAATATTTCTCAGATCTATTAATTTCTTAAAGGTCTCTGATTTTTACATGTTTCTTTGATTATCTCTACTCCCTCTCTATACTTATTGTACAGATCCCTGAACCTGCTAATAATAATATCTAAGTATTTGTGGATTGAGATATACCCAATAAAAACTCCACATGAATTCAGCAATTTTAAAATAAATTTACATATCTATCACACTTGCAGACAGAATTTTCAACAGGGCAAAGTCAAACTTTTCTCAATTTACAAAGCCATGGCCTCCTTCTCATAGTTGTTTAGGTCCCCCAAGATATCCATGGTTTTGGAAAATAAAAATTTCATACTGTTCCAATCATTCGATTAATAGAATTAATTGGCAATTTTATATTATTTTGCTTGTATTCTAGTGGGACAGATCTTCCTACTGAGTAGAAGCTGTGAATTGGTAAAAATCTGTGTTAAAGAGCTAATGTTGCATGATGTCAGGTGGGACTAGACTTATTGGAGGGAATCACCTTGTAAGTAGTATAAATGCCTAACCACTTTACTGTATACCTGAAACTAATATAATATAAAAATATCTTTTGAAGTTAATGCCTATTATACCATGAAGTACTGGAGAGCTGTGAGTAGCAAGTGAGAGGAGCTGATGTAGATTTGAGTCACATTCTCAAAGATGCACAGTGGCCAATGTGAAATTTTCTTTACCCATTGTGCCATTTACCGAGAAACTTGGTTGAGCTGCTTTATTTATCTCCACAAAAAGCTCGATGCACAGAAGTGGTCAATCTGTGGATCCTAAACATCTGAGGTAGACTCTGCTCACATTCCCTTCAGGATTTTTTAAATTAGGATGTTATTTTTGTTCTAACGGCCCTAGAGTATTTTTATGCCTCAGGCAATCTTTAGATGAATAAATATTTCAAGGTTCTCCTTCATAGGTTTAAAACAGAATATTTATTTATATTCATGAACAAAAAGGATAAAAACTTGAACTAAATGTATAATGTTTTCAAAAGCAATTATAAAACTGTGGCCCATATATCATATATATGTGATGTATATATGATATATATGACACATATATATCAACACATGACCACACTGTGGTGCAGATTATTGTGTTTCTAACCGCCACATGTAAAGACTATGAGGGTGTGCATGTACATGTGTGTACCCATTGTATGTACCATAAATAATACTTAAGGAACTAAAGTTCCCAAAATAAAGTTATGTACTTTTAAATATTCAACAAAATTACAAGACATTTATAGTTCTCCACAGGCCAGTAGAATCTATAGCACTGCTTATTCAGTCCTTGATTTTGGGTAAGAGTCTTTTATTTTATTTGACAAGAGTCTAGAATAAATCAGATCAGTTGGTCTGTAATTACTATACAAAACTTAAGAATGAGTGAAGTATAAGAAGATAATTGATAAAATAAGAATGGTAAATGTTGACAGTTTTTTAAATAGTTAAAAGTAGTTAGGGATTTATATGCTTCATTTTGTAGCTTTAAATTTCCATAATAAAAAATGTATCAACCATTTCTCATTAGCCAATTTTACACAATTTTAAGTGATATTATTTTTTCTTGAAAGACATCTAGTCATCATGAGAAGATGTACCCTGTATTGTTCACACAGAGCTATAAACTATTGAAGTTTAGACATTATGAAACACTTCAAGCTTGAATTAGTGAACAAAATGAAATTGCTCCAGGAGGATTAATAGAAATCGTAAGGGTAGCCAATGCAAAATCTGAAAATAGTTTAATAAATTGTATACAGCATCTAATATTAACATTTCCATTCATTGACTTCTTTTATTACCAATATGACTGGTATGTTTAGGGCAAAATGGTTTCAGAAAAGGCCACGAAAATATTAATTAAATTTGATTTTACATAATTATTAAATATATCATATTTGAAGTTTATATAATAGTGCTCTTAAGGAAATTTATATATAGAAATTTTAAAGCAGTGCAGAAAGTCGCCAAAATAAAAATAGCAAAATGTCATTCTGATAAGTCCCACATAGTAATAATTTACATGATGTTATTTACATAACATATACAAATTAAAAATAAGACAAAATCTTATATAAAGAATATATATAGGACAATTTTAATTCTTGAGGAAGCTATGTTATTTTCTTTCAGAAAATTTACTTCATCCTCAAATAATAATGTTGATATTAAAGAATCATCAAAAATAATATATAAAATTGGTTTGCTTCTTCAAATAATATTTCACTTGGAATTTGGAAAAGAGAAGCATATTAAGGTGATTGCATAGATTGCAATTTGTGCACATTTGTAGATTTAACACATTAAAATAAAACTTTTCAAAGAATTAATACATAAAAATAATACCTGTCTAATTTGCTCCAAAACACTGAGAGAAGAATAATGAATTGTCTTTGAATAGCTTTGCAACACAAACTTTCTAAATAATTTAACTGGTGTAACTAACCTGTAGGCCAGGTAGAAAGAATTTGGATATGAGTGAGTTATATTTACATGAACTTAACAACTTTTATAGGCAATTATAACACCTTTATTATCACCATATAAATTTATCATGTTCTTTGACTTACCCCTTTCTCTTCTTTCCACCATTCCTTCTCTCCTGCCTACACCCTGGCAGCTGGCAGCCTGCTCCATGTTTCTGAATCTCCAGTTCTATTTTGCTCATTAGTTTACTTTGTTCATTAGATCCCTCTTATAAGTGAGATCATGTGGTATTAGTCAAAGAATATGTATGAATGACCCATGGACATGAACAACGGTGTGGGGATAGACCATGGGAGCAGGGGTGGACTGGGTGGGGGAGGGCAAAGGGGAAATAATTGGGACAACTACGATAGAATAAACAATAATAAAAAATTATTTATCAAAGAAATATTCAGATACATAAAACTGGGGCTATAACAAGTACTACTCTATAAACTAAACCCAGCACGCAAAGACCACATTAAGAAAGCAAGTTGTAACACTGAGACAAAACACATATACCATTTAGGAACATGCTATCCTTACATATTCATATGCTTTTTGTATATATATGGAAATGTTCTGCTTTCTTCCTAAAGATCCTATTTATGTCCTTAAACAAACTAAAATTTTTATTATTAAAGAGTAATATTTTTTCAAGTAAAAAGTGAAAACAAAATAAACTTTAAGAAATCTAATCCCATGTAGGTCCTAGTCATCATTTTTTCCCTCCCAGTATGGAAAATCAGCCTCTTTTCCTTTAAATCATTCAACTATTTCTTCACAGAGAAACAAGTATGTATTTTTTATTTCCTTTGTGTTTCTACAAACAAAAGTAACATACTTTATATTGTCTCTTCTGGTCTCATTTATCCACTAGGCAATATCTCCTAGAGCCCTTCTCATACCATTTCATAGAAAATTTCTTTCCTTTTGTATATTTGTGTAGTTTTCTACTGTTCAGATGCATAATTTATTTAAACAGCCTCTTGTTGATAAAACATTTCTCTTCACACTGAGAAGAAGACTCTGAAACTGTTACCATTATTATAAACTGTACAGAATCTGTAACTTACCTATTTTTCTGATCTGATGCCACTTTCCCCCATTCCCACTAAACTCCAAGCATATGAATATTCTCTTGATTTTGGGGGCATTTTAACCAGTGTTTTTCAATCCTGAGTCCATATTTAATTTGCCTAGAATAGTTTTAAATATATAAATATATAAATGTTGAATTTTCTGCCTTTAGATATATTAATGAATAAATGTCTCATAATGTTGAATTCAATTTGCTGATTTTTAATTTAAAAGTTATATTAGTTTTCTATCACTGCTATAACAAATGGCCATAAAGCTTCTGGTTTAAAACAACAATTATTACTTTGCAGTTCATGGATCAGACATCTAACATGGATCTCACAGTGTTGAAATCAAACTACCAGAAGGGCTGTGTTACTTTCTGGAAGGTCAAATGGACTGTCAATTTCTTTGCCATTTTCATCTTTTAGAAGCCACTCATATTCCTTTGCCCATGGTACCTTCCTCTACCTTCAAAGCCAGCAACATTTCATCTCTCTGACCATAAACAGAAAAAAGCCTCCACTAGTAAAAGGATCCATGGTATTAGATTGGGCCAGTCTGGACAATCTATAGTAATCTCCCACATTTCAAGGTCCTCATTGACATCTGTAAAATTCCTTTTGCCATGTGAAATAATGTATTCACAGGTTCTGGAGATTTGGTTGTGGATATTTTTGGTGGGAGCCATTATGCTGCCTACCATAGGAGTATTTAGTTTATATTCATATATTAGTAGTTTAGCTTTACTTTTATTTCTGTGATGAGCAGATTTTAGTATAAAGGCTAATTGATAACATTAATTGTGGTAGGTTCAATGTTCTTTATGATTAAGTTTACTTCATAGAATCCATCTATGATACAGTGTATGTCCAGTGATTTTTACTGAGTTGGGATTAATGATAAAATTTTTCAAAGCATTACATGGTCATTTAAAATATATATATATATTTTATATATATATATAGATTTCCTGGGCATCATTGTATTCAATATAGAAATGTCTTTACACTCACAGAGCTCATGATTTTTATGAGAGAAACAAGCAAGAAATAAGATCAACAAGAAGACATGTTATATAGTAAAATCTGCTAAGAGAAAAAAAATAAAGGAGAAAAAAATAGGATAAATTATAAGGATTGTAATTTCAGGCAGAATGATCAGGGAAGGCTTCTTAAAAGTTAACATTTGAGTAAAACCCTACTGAGGGAAGGAAGTGAGCATGAGAATATCTTGAGATCATTCTAATCAGATATAGTAGAAGGGGATGGAGTCAAAGAAATAATAGAAAAAATTATTTATTTAGAACTCTGTAGGTCATGGGAATAAACTTTTGCCTTTCAGTTAGAGAGATGAGTTTACATAGAAATATTTTGAATAGAAAAGTGAAATACTTTGACTTCAGTTTAACAAGATGATATTGACTACTCTGTTACATTCCATTGAAGGTAGACAAGGGTGGAAGCAGAGAAACTATTGAAAAGTTTAAATCCCAAGAGATGATAGCTTAGGCCAGGGGGGCTAGCAATAGCTCCCCTCATATGGTTGAATTTTAGATATACTTTGAATGGTAGCTGGTGGATTAGATATAGGGTACAAAAAAGTAAACAGAAACTACTACAAGATCTTTGGTCTGAGAAAATAGACAGAGTAGCTGTTAAGTTGGACGGAGAATCCTGTGGTATGAGGAGGTTTGGGGAAAATAAAAACCTAGTTTTGGACATGTTAGATTTAAGATGCTAGTAAACATCTACATAGATATATTGACTGGGAAGTTAGATATAGATATTTAACATAATAAGAGGTATCTAAAAATGAAGACTGAATTTAGGAGTTGCCAACAGCAATGATAATAGTGACTTGGAATAACCCATGGAATGATGGCACAAAGGAAAGAGAAGGCCAAGGGCCGAGTCCTGAGGGCCTACGAGATAGTGGCCAGAAGAAAAGCAGGTTTGCTGGAAGCCAAAAGAATGTGTTATAGAGAGACGAGAGTGACCTGTTGTGTTAAATGTTGCTGCTAAGTCACATAAGATAAGGACTGAGAGTTGAACTCTGAATTTAGCAATATGGAGTGGTTTGTTTTGGTTGTTTTTGAGCTTGCTAACAGAAGTGGCAGTGGAAGAGTAAGGATAAATCTTGATTTGAAGTGCTTTCAAGAGATAATGGGTAACAAAAATTGTGATATTGTAACAGAAAGAGGGAAAATTGCTAAAGCAGTGAGTAGAAGAGAGCCTATTTTGGGCACCAGTAGAGGGCTTGACCATAGTGAGAATCATGGCAGGTGCAATCACAGTATCAGGAGAGAAGGTCACAGTTGAAGGTAACTGGGTAGCAGTGGTGGCACAAGCTCACAAGAGTTCTCTGACAGTGGCTTCTATTTTTCTTGTGAAATGATTCCCTGATTGTATTATTTATTTTTTATAAAGTATGATTATTTTTATTTTTCAAAAACCTCCCATACTCATGAAATTTTCAAATTTGTAGCCATAGAATTTTCTTATTTTTTTAGTTTTTGTTACTGGATAGACAAATTAACTAATGTATATGTAGGTATGTACATATTTAAATTTTGTCTTGCTTTTTATATTTATTATCCTATTCAGAAGTAGCCTATTAGAAGCATTTTAAGATGATCCAGTAGAATATGCTTTTAAACCAATGTTTTAGGTTATTTGGATTATCAATGAGTTTCATACAGATCCATAAAGTAAGATATTGACAAACAATGGCTACATTTTTGTCCTCTGGCTCATTACTCTGGAAAGATAGCTCATCTCCAGACAGACATAAAAGTTAAAATGAATATTTTAAAACGTGCTAGATACCCCTAACATTTCTAGTTCTTTCTCTCTGAAGCAGGTTTTATTTCAAAAATTCACTATTCACCACCCTCACTCTTGGGAATTTTCATCCTTCAGGATTTTTATTTTGAGAAACAACTCTATTTAGTAATGTACCAAAAAACAATCTTACGTAAGAATAGTTCTCTGTGCTTAAGTCCCAGAAACTATTTTACTCTCATCTTTATCCTTGTTACTTTTGTCCCATCCACTTACCTACCTAGCACTCACTTCCACACCACAGTTGGCAATGGAATTATGAGCTCTTCTAGTCAGCCAGTGCCTTGGAAGCCATCACCAAGAGGTCCTGGCCACAAATTAGGAAGCTAGCCTATAATTAGCATGCATCATCAACACCTATGTCTCCCTGACCTTCACTCCGGAGCTCAATTCACTACACGGTAGGAATGATCAATTCTGGGCTTCACATCACACATTAAGGGGACCTGAATCATATCCCACTACAAGCTCTTTTTTGGCTCAATGAATACTGTTTCATTACATGTATTGGCAAAGACATTACCAAACTTCTCATTTGGAACAATCATTGATACAACTCGCCAAAAGGCCCAGGGTAAATCAATGTGATCAAGCACAAACACACATGTTTCTACTGTGATTTGTTGACGTTCAATCCTCCTTAGCCTAAGGTTTAACTGGCCATATGACTGAGGGGATATAGCTTAAAATAATGGACTTACAGGTCTATAGTTCTACTATAAGAAAAATGTTCAAAATAAACCTAACAATAATAAATGATTAACCATAAATATCTTACATTTGTCAAGAATTGAAAATAGTGTTTGAATATGATGTAGATTTCTCCCTTCAATTCTATTTAGTTTTCCTGTTGACTCTCTGGGCTTCTTATTCAAAATGGAGCTTTGAAATAAAAAAGCACTTGCATGCCAGCGTGTCTCCCCAGCTGTGCTGTGATTGTCTTCAATGTGAGCTGATGGAAGAAAAACAAACAATAAGACTTTGTCCTCAATCTAGTCATTAACAATGAAACCAGACAAAGCAAAAATGACATTGAGAGTGAAAACATCATCCATTCCAAACTGAATGAGTGGGCCATTTGTGTTTGAAATGAGATATTCTATCATAAAGGCACCAGTACTGATTCTGGTGGTTCCAGGTTCAGGCCTAAACTTAGGTAGAAATTCAAATGATCACAACTTGCATTTCTTGTATGGTCTAAGTTATTTTCATGTTTACTATTTTTTATTTGCTATTCTTTAAATGGGAAAATATTAGGGTTATTCTTTGGGTGAGAAAATATAGATGAAGGTGTTATATTTAGATATTAAATAATTACAGAATTTATATTAAATATGCTGTAATATGTATGTTGAACTGTTTCAAAGCATACATTTTCAAAAGGTGTGGTTATTTTGCTTAGGCCATGCAATTCAAATAACTGCCCACCTGATGCCTCCCAAATACCATTTCAGTGTAAGCTCCTTTTAATGATGCATATTAGAGTTACCTTGAAAGTTTAAACACCAAACAACAGCACCAAAGGGGGCTTTGTCTTCACTTCTAAAGATTCTCATTTTTAATGGGTCTGTCATGCAGCCTGGTCATCAGTGTGTGTAAACCCCCTTCCTGCAGCACAGATGATTCTGATATGCAGCATGAATTGAGGGGTACCGATCGCACATTTGGGAAGAGTCTTCTAAGTTCATCCACATCTCAGCAGCTCTCCATATCACTCTAAACCAATGGGCCTCTGCTTACTTAGATTGTGTCTTAAATTTACGATCTTGTGTTCAATTTTGAGATTATGATTTCTAATTGCCAAGCTTTCCTCAGCAGAATGGTGCTGTACAGAAAGACCACTTTACCTGTTCTCTAGTTCCCCAAAATAAAGGACCATTTGGCCCCTTGCCCAGTGACAGTAACAAAAGGGAATTACATGGTAAAATAAAGTGTGGTTTGTTTTTAGAGGGGGACAGGCTGCATAAATTATTCAGGATATATTTATGGGTAAACCTGAATTTAAATCTTGGTTTCATGTAATTCCATCCCCTTTTCCTACAACAGGCTGGAACTTTTCAAATCTCTAGAGCATAAATATATGCTCATTTTGATATTTGAATTCCCATCATTACTTTCCTTCTAGGATCCTTTCTCCTACCTCTGCCCCAGGCATTCCACAGAATATAATGCATTTCTGAAATATAATGCTCTATAACTAAATAATTTCTGAATACAACCACAAGGTCTGCAATTAGAAAGAGGATTAACTGAGTAGCAGAGACCCAAACTATAATTGCTTAAATAGTGTCACTGTTTACTTCTTTCTCCTGTAAATATATTGGAGTATAACAGCTACAAAATCTCTGAGACCCAAAATACTTGTATAGCCCTAAATTCATGGTTCACAATGAAACCCCCATTACTATATTCAGCAGGATGGAAGGAAAGAACATTTCCTGAAAGCTGCCTAATAACATGTCTACTTGAATCCAGTTTTCATGTACTTGATCACATGGCCACATCTACAGCCTCTGTTGCAAGCAACAAGCTATCCAGACTAAACAAAATGGTAGTTTTTCAACAGGAGACTAGGTATAGACCTCAGCAGCTAGAATTCGACGTAATGATAGAATTCAACATAATGATCTAAAGCAGGACTTGCAATTAAGCTAAGGAAAGAGTTGAGAGTAGATTTTGATGTTAAAAATTCAGTCTCCTGCAAGGCCTCTCCACCAGAGTGGGGGAAAAGTATATATGGAATATTCAGCATATGCTGCTTACAACCCCCCTTAAGGATCAGGAACATGTTTCCCAGCTAGTAGGAGTATGGGAGGCAGATTGCTTGTAGCCAAGTCCTTCTCTAGGACTTTTCTTTGACTAAAGGGAGTTGCCTCACCCCCAGCTATGCCCCTTGCCCAGTGACAGCCCACATCTGATAATTAGTCAATGTAAAGATATAAAGATCTGCCACCATGTTTCAGTTCTGGACAACTCATGGGTTTGACTGAGCTTCTAAGCTCCCTCATGGGTTTGACTGAGGCTGCTGGGGTACCTTCACCTTGGTTCAGATTCTCCCTCTGCGCAATCCTCCTTTGCTCACTTCCTCTCAGGTGTTTTCTCTAAAAGCATCAGTAATAAACCTTGTGTATGAAGCTTCTGTCAAGACACTGTGTTCCAAAGAACAAAATCAAGGAGGGTTGATGCCAGGATTGGTCCAAGCTGGGTCATGAGCAAGCCGACTGCAAATGAGGGACTCACTGTTGACCAAAAGTAGAGTACTACTGACCTCTCACAGGCTATAGTGGTACAACCTTTTTAAGCTTTCCTCTGAGGGGACCTGGGATTGCATATTCAGAAAAATAAATGTAATTGTAGATACAATGTATCAAACTTTTGCAAAGTTTTGGAAAAGAAGAAATTATGAAGACTATGGAATCCTGAGCAACCTCTGAGTACTATCAATGTATTAGAGAAAAACAATGAAGAGCTGAAGTCATTAGCTCACCAACTGAAGGTGCTGCTTGAGAATCAGAGGCTCTCCTTATCAGCATGATTATAAAGAGCTTTATTATCACCTGCAGCAAGAGGAAAGAAAAACCTGACCACTAGGCTCAGGACTTAAATACATAAAAGAAATAAAAGTTGTAAACCATTTGAATTCTCAGCTGTATCAGATCTGCTATGCCAAGGCCAGCATTCTGATAGGGCCTCAGTCTTCAGGCAGAGGTATCTGGATAGACAAACTCAAGAATATTATAAATCCAGATACCTCTGCACTCTCTGGACCAGTAAAATGGCCCTATACTCACTGTTAAAGGCTGATGATCTCCCTTGGTTCAGGACCATGCAGACGCACCCTTAGCTTTCTATTCTGTACTCTAATTATGTAGATCTCCTCTCCTCCTCGCCTCTTCTTGTAAGCATCAGACAAATAACTGCGGCAAAGTAGAATATAACTTTGCTGAAGAAGGGCTGATTTGCCAAGGAAGGAAATGGAAAACATATTAAATTTGCTAAATGTCCCAGCGATCATATATGACAAGAGCCATGGGAGTATAAATGAAGCTAAATCATGAAAGTTCTAGATCAAGGGAGGTGAAGCATAAAATTAGATATGGAATAGATTGTTAAAATGCGAACACTCTCTCATGATACAGCACTTAATACCTTTACTTCCAAAGTAGAAAATGTGGCTAACCTGCTACTGAAATGGCTCCTGGGTGCGTGAAAGAATGGAAGGGGCAAATTAAGTGAAGCAGAAATACCTGTATTCTTGTGGCAGATAAGGATGTGGTCAGAATAGTGGGTATAGTAGACATACCACTAAGGCTGGAAAATTCATCATTTGTGTCTGATCTCTGGGAGGACCCAAAAGACACTTCATTTACCAATGAAATAGGGAACCAACTCTTCTCTGTAGGTCAGGATTGACTGTAGGAGATACTGTCAAAGAATTGGGCTTCCTAATAGAAATGGGGTGATCAAATTTAGGAATCATAGAGACCATGTTGTTGTACTTAATCATCAGAAACAAAGTAGTCATGATTACCATAATGGGTGACAGAGTAGCACTGAGTAGAGGAACAATAATTTTCAGAAAGCTAGGGATTTAAATGTAATTAATAGAGCATCATGCTCTTAAGAACAAAATATAAATCAACTGTATTTTTGTAATGAGAATCCTCTCTTTGAGAAAAGAGTAAAACTATTTTGAAAATTCTCTTTAGGAATGTCAGGTTAGAGCCACAAATGGAAAATAAGAAAATAAAACCCCATTTTACACCTACATCTTATAAAGTTCCCTTTTCCTAATAAACAGCTGTCTCGTTTTAACAACAACAAAAAGAGAACAAAAAAGATGGGCAGCCAATAAGGATATTAGGTCAGAATTCTGAAGGCAGTGGCTCCAATAAAAATTCATAAAAATGTTTCCGGTTTCTTGACCTAACGTGGTTGCATGGCCCAGAAACTACTGTCTGAAGAAGAGGTAGGGTCCCATTGAGAAAGGACTCAATAATACCACAAAAGGGTACTTCATAATAACTACCCAGGGCTTTCTGCAAAAGGGCTGTGACCATTCACATAGGTAACAGTGCAGTAGGGGTCAAGAGCCAGTGTACAAAGGATCTAAATGACATTAATACCTGAACTTGAGGCATTAGTATGATCTCCTCCTACCCCTATTAAGAGTGTAGGTGAATGCGTACAGGTAATAATCAGAGTCCTGACCCTGGCCTGGCTGTCGTGAACTCATCTGATGGACATTTCCTGGTCTTCAAATATATATATTGTTCAATGGATATAAATGTATAGGTCAGTCGCAGTTGACTGAACCTCCACATGGTTTATTAGGTTAGGAGCTTCTGTAGTGTCATGAGCCAAGAAGAAGCGCCTGAAACTGTTCCTTCCCCTTGCCAAAATAGTATTGAATATAAAGCATTATCAACTTCCAGGGGAAGTATCAGAGATTTGTTCCATCCTTAAATATCTAAAGGTTGCAAGAGGTTAATTCCCATCATATCCCCATTTAATTAATCATCTAGAACCTACAAAAAAAGATGGCTCCGGGCAGATGAGAGTTGGCTATCACAAACTCAACCAAGTAGTAGCCCCAATTGTAGCTACTAGGTCAAATCTAATTTCTTTATGAGAGCAGATTAACTCAGGCTCAGGCATTTAGCCATGATCAGGTGAAACATATTTTTCATCCCTTTCAAGATAATTGATCAAAAGCAGTTCACATTTATGTGGGACAAATAAGATAATACATTTAACATTGTGCTTGAAGGCTGTCTTAATTGTTCTGCCCTAATAAACTCAGAAGGGGGCTGGACCATCTGGACATTTCACAGAAGATAAAATTGGTCCACTATTTCTTATGACGTTAAGTTAATTAAACCAGATGAGCAAGACATGGCAAGTAAATTGGAGGCCTTGGTAGGACACATATGCTCTGAAAGTTAGAGATAAACCCTATAATGTTCCAGGGCCTGAAGTTTTTAGAGCCCTAGTGGTCAGAAGCATGCCAGAAAAACCTCTCCAAAATAAAGGACAAAATTAAGGCGACTCACACTTTTCACACCTAAGGAAGCAAAACATTTGGGAGTCCTCTTTAGATTCTGGAGGTAGCACAGTACTCCTGTCAGAATATATGAAAAATGCTCTGATTTCTTTATGAAGTGGCATGAAGCATATCTAAATTTAAGTTGAGCTCATAATAGGAAAAGGCTCTTTAGCTTGTCCAGGTCATGGCAAACGATGCTGATACTGGATAAATGACCAGTAGCCCTTGTGGTACTTATCATGGTCAATTTTATGTTTCAACTTGACAGGACTAAGTGATGCCCAGGTAGCTGGTAAACATTATTTTTGGGTGTGTCTGTGAGCTGAGTCATTCATCTTCTCCTGCCCTAGGACAGTGGTGCTCCTAATATTCAAGTTTCAGGACTCATATTGGGACATACACCATTCTCCTCACCCCCTTCTCAGGACTTTGAACTGAGACAGGATTATGTTACCAGCTTCCTTTCTTCTTTGATTTGCAGATAGTAGAAGATGGGACTTCTCCATAACTGCATGAGCCAATTCCTATAATAAATAAATTTATATATCAATTTATATCTATCATCTACCTATCTATCTATCTATCATCTATCTATCTATCTATCTATCTATATCTATCCATCTATCTATCAACCATCTAATCTCCTATTGGTTCAGTTGATCTGGAAAACCTTGACTAATACAGTGCTGGAGTAGTGTTTCTTGACCTCAGAACTATCCACATTTTACATTAGAAAATTCTTTGTTGTGGTACTGTTCTTTGCATTGCAGGATGCAAATCATCTTAAGCATGTTTTTGAATTATAAGAGAATTAAATTATAAAACATTAATAGAAAAGTATGTAGAAATTTTACAAATATTTGGAAATTATAGCACATATAAATAATTGGTTAAAGAGGAAAACTCAAGAAGACAATTTTAAAAATATATGAAAGTATTTAACATGTTGAAATTTGTAGGATTCAACTAAAGTGGTGCTTAGAGGAAATGTATAGATGTAAATCCTTTATTTGAAAAACATTAAATTAGGAATCTAAGCTTTGACATTAAGAAATAAACAAAAAGTAACTAAAACTAAAACAAGCAGTAGGAATAGAATAATATAAACAAGAGCACGCACATCAATACAATTAAAAAAAAATAGAGAATGAGAGATAAAATCAGCCCAACCAAATCCTGTTTATTGAAAATATCAATAAAAGTGACAAGAAAAGAGAGAAGATATAATTTATCAATACCAGAAATGAAAGGTGGGGGGATATCACTGAAGATTCCACAAACATTTAAAAATATTTTATGGAAATACCATGAAAAACACCATGGCCCAAAATTCAGCAACTATGAAGAAATGGGCCAGTTCCTTGAAAGACACAAATTAACAAAATATAATTATGGATTAACGGACCTAAGAATAATGTTATATATTTTAAAGAAAATGAATTCATAGTTAAAAACCTTAAAAAAAAAAAAGAAAAGAAACTTCAGGCTCACATTGCTTCAATAGTGATTTCTACCAAACACTTCAGGAAGAAATATTACTAATTCTACACTAACTCTTAAGAAAATACAATAGGATAATACACTTTGTTCATATTCTGAAGCTGACATTACTCACATAGCAAAACCAGTCAAAGACATTACAAGTAGCAAAACTACAAACCATAATTTCTCATAAACATAGAACAAAATATATAATAAAATGTTAGTAAATCAAATCTCTAAAAAGGATAACATATTATGCTTAAGTGTAGCTTATACCAGGAATGCAAGACTGGTTCAAAATTTGAAAACCAATCAATGTAATTCAACATATTAACAGAGTAAAAAAGGAAAACCACTAAAGATAGAAGAAACATTATCTAACCTGATAAATTTCATATATTGAAAAGCTTACACCTAATATATTTAAGGGTAAGTGACTGAATGCTTTTTAACTAAGATCAGGAATAAGACAAAGATTTCCTTTCAATATTTCTATTTAATATCATACTGGGAGTCCTAGCCAGTTCAACAAAACAAGAAAAATAAATAAAGGGCATTCAGATTGGAAAACAAAAAAATCTGGCTTTAGTTAGAGAAAACATGACTGTCTCTATAGGTACTCCAAAGATTCTATATAAAAGCTCCTATTACCAGTAAATGAGTTTTATAAAACCCCAAGATTAAAGGTAAATATTCAAAAATTGTTTTATATACTCTAGTAATGCAATATTGGAATTTAAAATCTTATAAAGTACCGCCTCCAAGAGTACAAAATTAAATATTTATGAGAACTACAAAACATTACTATAAAAGTTAAATTTAAAAAGTGGGTTTTATTTGTTTATTTGTTATTTTTAATGAGAATATATTAAGATATCAATTTTTCCAAAATTGATCTACAGATCAAACACAATTGCAACTGAAGCCCCAGCAAACATTTCTTTTGTGGCATCAGGAAACTAATCCTAAAATAGGTGGGCAATCAACGGAGTTAGGATAACTAACACAATTTTGAAAAAGATGAAGCAAACTGTAGTTATACTACCTGATATCAAAATGTCTCATAAAGCTATGGTAATGGGACTTTGTCCCTGGTGAAAGCATTGGATAGGCACATAGGTCAATGGAGAACAGAGTTCAGACATACCCAAACTACCATAGTCAACTGACTTTGACAAGACTGAAAATTTAAAGAAGAAAGAAAAATCTTTCTTACACAAAGCTTGGTAAAAACAATTGATAATCTAAATGCAAAACAAAATAAAAACAGAAAAATTACTTCATATCCTCACGTACTTTACACCTAAAATTAACTCAAAATGGATAATCCACCTAAAGATAAAATGTAAAAATATAAAATTTCAAAAATAAAACTTACATGCAGTAGTTACACAAATCTTATTTCCTTACTTTTCTTTCCCTGTGTGTTTCAATATATGTTTTCAATGTCTGGTTCATTAGCTGATCAGTTTCTTGAGAGTAGGAAATCTTAATGTATGCTTCTCTCATCTTCCACTGATCTGCCTTATATAATCCCAATATATAATGATGATCAATAAATACTTGTTAACTGACAGATTAATTTCCCTTACGTGTATGGTTTTCCCTAAAATATACCATGCTTCTTAAAGATGTGTATTTTTTTAAAATTTAGGAATATTATTATGTGCAAAGGAGAGTTAAATTGTTACATTAGCAACTATTTAGCAATAGAACAGACGGTAAGAGTTAGATGTTAGTAAAGTATAATTTTAGCTCAGAGTATGAGTATTTATTGAATGCTATTGATAATACCATATGTGTAACAGTATAATCACTTGTTAAGTGTGGAAACAAAGTTATTCTGAAAATCAAAACAGTGAATTAAAACAGGCAGGTAAATGGAGGGTCTTGTTAGTACACCATCATATTTTCAAAAAAAAAGTTGAATTCGGTGAGCCCAAAACAATGAGGTAAACAATTCTTGGTGTTTGAATTCAATGTTTTGAACATTATATTGAATTTTGGAGTCAAAGGGAAAATATATATTCAACACTGGATACATTTACCTCTTGAAGGCAATTTACTACCCATGTCTATTGATTGTAGTATTCTAGTACTTAATTAGCTTTGAACTTTTGGACCCAAATTTATTTTTTAAAATGTTTGTGTTGATAGATCATCTTTTGAGTGAATAAGTTGAATGATTAGAAGGTAGTTTGAATTTTATTACTCTTACACTGTTAATATAAATTAAAAAGATAATGCATAACATGAAATAATGAACTCCTTTCTCTAATAGAAAGTGAGGTAGGTGCAGAGAATTTTGCCAGGAGGTAAGAATTATGGAATAAAATCCAGAAGAGTGTATTATTTGTTTTAGCAGCTACATTTGAAGCCATAATGCTTATGCATGTTTGTTATTCATTATTCTGATTTCATCCACCTTTTTTCTGTACATACAATTTTTCCATTGTCTTCATACTTCAGGATTAACCATGTCTTAGGGTATGCGGGAATCATATCTATGGTCAAACTTGAAGAATTTGCCTGTCCTGGACCATTTGGAAATACAGTAACCTCTCTTAAAAATACAAGTGTGCCAGTGAATAGAGCTCATTTTTACTTGATACCAAAAATTCAATTCTCTGTACTTAAAAGTCAGAATCAGGATACCATGAGTTAAGAGTGCTTCTTTTAGTGGATGTGGAAGGGATTAGACTGGTTATGCAGAAGGACAAGATAGGAAGAAGGCTGGTGGGCATTTGTATGAGAGAAGGTAATGATTATTTCTTGGTGAAAGAATAACTGCAATGGTGATGGATAGACCAGGCTTCCACACTATGCTGTGCTATATTAGGAACTTGGAAATAATTCTGAAGGTACTTGGTAGTGTACAAAATCTCACTCAACTCCCAAACAACAGATTATAGGCTAAGGCATTAATGTAAATGTTCTTCTAAATGAAATAATTAAACCCATTTATACATTATTCTGAGGCTACAATTTCACCTGGGACAATTATTGCCCTTCTATACATATGACTTTGATAGCACTGTGTATTTCTTTGAGTCCTAAATAATTTTCAAACTTTTGAAGAATAATAAACCCATGAAATTGATCTAACTGGTAGTGAAGAGCAGCGGGAGTCTTTGAGGCAATGCTTATTTTAGGAAAATTTAATGATACTGACTTGATAAAAATCAGGTCAGAAACCTGATAGTAAAAGGGAGTGCTTTTTTTCTTGAGCCTTTCCACTGTGGAGACAAACATCAGGACAGACCTGGTTCTAGTGAAACTCAATATACTCTGTGACCTGGGATTAGGATGTAACTTTAGTTTATGTATGTGAAGGAGTTGGATTTACTACAGGTAGGGGGAAAAGGAACTTACATGGTTCTCAATTCTATCTTATCAGTCCTAGACGGTGGACAGATATATGAATGAGAAAATGGTATGTTTCTGTAGGAGCCCCTGAATGATACTGAGAATATATTTCCACTAGACAGAATCCTTTGGTCATTATATCTGAGTATTAGCTGTTGCTGTTCCTCTAATATCTTTCCTGGGAAGACCAAGTTTTAGAGTCCTATATAACTACCTTAAGACTTTGAAATATTTATTTTTTTTCTCTCTTTTTGGTCATGTTCCTAGATCCAGAAGTAATTTTGTCTTCTAAGTGGGCCATGCTTCTTGTCCCTTCCCTTCCCTTCCCTTCCCTTCCCTTCCCTTCCCTTCCCTTCCCTTCCCTTCCCTTCCCTTCCTCTCTCCCTTTTATTTCTTTCATCTGTTCCCTTCCCTTCCTTTTATATTTATTTTCTTTTCCTTCCTTTTTCTTTATGTATTCTGCATTTCTTTCTAGACAATGCCTGAGAATTTCCTAGAATGTGTAAATAGTGATGGTTTGGTAATCCAGTTTTCCTGTACCCATTGTTCTCTCATTGCTACAAAATATACTAATAAGTGGTTACTCTTAAAAACAACCATTTTGTTGACTGGAAAGCTATTATTGTCAAAAGATTTGATAACATGAAATGATATGAGATAGGAAAACACATTTGAAAGAAAAGTTGGCTGACTCCTTTCCCAGCAATTTCACATATACGTAGACTTCTAGGTTACCAGAAAAAGTCAAAGATTCCCAATGTTCTTACATTTCAATATAGGGGCTTACAGACTTGCATGATTAAATTAAGAAAAATAGTTTTTTTCTCCATTTTTCCCCATTTTCATTCCTTTTTACAATTTAACATGATGAATTGAACTAATTAAACTCAATCAGGTCAGGTAGCTTGTCAAGATGAGAGAAACTTTTATTTAAAAATATATAAAGCTATTCATATTAGAAATACCTTTCTTTTGCTCCTAAATTCACAGTGTTTGAGTCATAACTAGGACAAGACACTTATTTTATCCTCTCTGTCTTAATGAGTGCTCTATACTATTTGTAGTACACAGGACTGCAGTGTTATCCAATTAGCAAAGTATACAGGATGCAAGGCTTATCTGTATTCTGCACAAAATTGAGTCATGCATCTTCTACCATCATCATTGTTTTGTCTCCCTCAGAGATGCTCATTATCATGCATAGCTTTTGCTTTTTGGCAGAATAGATAATGTCCTTTGGGGGTTGAACCTCAAAGTAACTTGACATCCTCATTAACTTTTATGGCAACTACGGTGTTGAACACTCTTATAATGAAGAGTTGTCTCAAATTCTTAGCTTTTATTTCTCCTTCTATTTATTACATACAATCTTATATTATTATAGATCATAAAAATGAGAAGAAAGCCAAAAGAAATCATCCAGATTTTTGAATATATTTTTAGTGTATGTCTAAGTATATATGGCAATTTTTTTTTCCTCATAAACTAAGAGGCAGGTGTTCTATGAAATGAAACCTTAGTAGTTCACATGACCATTTAATGTTGTCATTTTGGGGAATCTGATGTCTGAAAGGGGCATTAGAGACCACTGAGAGCACCCATCTTATCTTACAGATGATGTTGCACACACCTAAAGAGAGGAAAAGACTCACCAAAACTGGCAGAAGAAAATTAAAATGACAGAGTATTTTTCTAAGCCAACTGTGTTTAATGCATATTAAAGTATGCTTAACTATTTTAAAATATGAAAATATAATACAGGTTTGGCAGAGGAATTTGCCCACATTTTTCCTTTCCACACCATCCTCCAGATTACCGTAATATGCATATTTGGACATGGCATTTTTCTCTTTAAAATGCTTTGCAAGTTCTTCATCACCAGTAAGAGTGTCCCACAAACTTGTGTGATCATCAGAATCCCACAGCACCTACCATATGATGCTCGTTGTGCAGTAATCAAGCACATACTGACTTTTAATTTCTTAGTAAGTATGTAACTTCAGTGGCAGATCATTGTGAATGGACATTTTTTTCTTCATCCATCTGTATGTTTATCAGGCAATCTATTATTACTCTTTCCCTACCAAAATATATCACCTCTTCATTGGGTTAGAAGTGCACTTTTATGAGATGCCTACTGGGGCAGGGTGAGCCATTCATAAGGATCAAAGAGTTACTTGGAATGTGTAGTGATGAATTGAGAAATGGTTGTGGCTTTCAGAAGTGCTCGAGGCAGATCTTAAATGAAGCAGTTGGTAGACTGAGTGACTTAGGAAATGTTTTATTAGATTTCATCACTAACCATACAGCTATAAATACATTTTTGTAATTGTGGAATAGAAAGATACACAAGCAAACATCTACATCTACATCCTCATTATGTCTATGGACCTTGGAGATCTATGTGTCCCAGTTTAGAGCAGTGCTACATTTATAAAATCAAAGGTCAGTCTCTAAAAGTAACATTAAAATAAAATACTAAATCTTTTACTTTCATCTTTGAAGCACATTAAAAGAAGATCAAAAGACATAACCCAAATTATTAAGTCTTTTATTCCTTTTTCCCTTCATTTTTTAGTTCCTCAAAACCCTCTGAAGATCCTCTCTCCACAAACCACATTTATGTCATTTCTTATTTTTCTTTGATAATTTTATGTTCTTGAAAACTTTCTCCCCACCAGAACCACTAATCATACCCATGGCACACCTTTATAGCCCCCATGATGATAACCCTGAAGCTGCTGGCTACTCATTTCTGGAAGGAGTAGACTCTGCCATGCTCGCTGCTCTTCTCGCTGGAATCTGCCTTCCTCTTCTAGCCTAAGTAAGGAGCCAGGAACATATGACTGTAGAAGCTTGCATGTTAATAATTATATAAATTATATAAGTTCAACATTTCTAGTTTTAAATGGTCAGTGTATAAAATACAAAGAAATGAAACAGATTAATAAAAACCACCTGCATTTCTACTACCCAGTGATAAAAAACTAACAGATCATTGTGTCTTTTTTCCTACCAAAATATATCATGTAGGTATGTAGTTATATGTATTTTTAACACATATAATTCAATAACAGGATTTAGATTATATTGTATATACAATTTTCTGTTCACACTTATCCCATGATGTCTCTAAAAATATTACTTATTTATAAGTATAATCTTAAAAATAATTGTTTTTATGATGTGAATATACCATAAGTTCTTTAATCATTCTCATGTATGTGAAGAATCCATATTGAAATAAATTTTAGAAGTTTCTATTTTATAGAAAAAAAAATTGATTTCAATACCTGAGGAGATTCACAATGACTTTTGAAAACTCTTCAGAATCTTTAAAGAACCATAAATACTTTCAACTCCAAAAGAAAATATTTGGTGTAAAATAAAACAAGTTTAGATCCTGTTAAACATTCTTTGTAAGTTACCTAGAAAGGAAGTCAAGGTGTCACTCACTCTGTTCCAGTGGAGAAAATAAATATTTTTAATTTCTATTTTTAAATTAAATTTTAAATTCAGCTTGCAAAATTCTTCAAACTTTGTTTTTCATAATAACCATAAGTATATACTCATCAGAATATATTTTAAAGTCACTGTAATCATGCAATTACTTCATCAATCTAACACAGACAGTACTTATTTTTCATGGTAATTTTATTCAGTATTTTGCAGCCCAGACACAGTAAAAATGCACTTTTTTTTTAAACAAATGAAATTGGAACCATCAGTGAAGAAAAGCTGAATCCGATGGAATTTTTAAGTAAATGCCAACTTCAGTATTCAATTTATTTATTCAATAAGAGGACAATTGATGGCTAAAGAGAAAAATGATATGTTTCAATCAGATTCTCAATTCCTAACTTAGCCCTGTGAAAGAAGGTACCAAATCATGTAGAATAATACATTTTTCTTTCTCTGAGCCCCTGACCAAAGAAGCTTTGCAAAGCTTTCTTATGTTTATGCAAACATAAACTTTCTAGTAACCTTGCAAAATTGGCTCAATCCACATTTTTAGTTGAAGAAATTAAGCAATGGAGAGGTTAATATCATAGCCTAAAATGTAAATAGCACCTTAGCAAGCTTACCAATATAAATTCTGAGCTCTATTTTACTCTTATCCCTACGTGCCTGATATCTTTCTTGGTGGAAGACAAAATATTATCATACAACAATGACACTAATGGCAATGAGACAGTGAAGATGGCAGTTGATATTACTACTACTAACAGCAATAATCCTAACAGCAACAGCAACCAAAACAAAAGATCATATTGACTGGGAAAGGTTGAGAAGATTCAAAAATCTTCATCAAAACAAATTAAAATGAGGAAATGCCATTTGAAACAAAGTTTTGTATTTTTAAGAGAAGATGCTATTTAGCTTATTATGCTCCAAGATAAATAAGGGTAGGGGAGCAAGGTATTGCTTTCTGACAGCTAAGGTCGGGTGGGGGGGGGGAGGTTGGAGGAGAGGGATTGAACAAAAAGGGAAAAGGACTCATCCACATAGACAATAGTGTGGTGATTGTGGGGGTGAGGGTGGGGGTTGTAAAGGAACTAACAGGTAATGAAAAATATACGTAATAGTATTTTTAAATACTAAAAAAAAAAGTTGTTAACAATTGTGAATCTGAACTATCTCCAAGCAGTATCATTTAAAAATTTTTGCAACTAAAATTGTGTTTTTATAATTATTAATAGGATCATTCCTACATTTCAATAGTATTTGTTACTTCAAATTATTTTCCTAAATATTACTCATCTTATTTATAGATACCATCTTTTCTATACCTATAATCTATTATCTATAATTTATAATTTTATCTAAATCTATAATCTCTTATCTATATATGTATAATTTGATAGATATTATATGCAAGACAAATTTTTTTTATTCCCATTTAAAAAAAATATGCTCAACCAAAGCAAGTGATTTATTTGGAGGAAAAGAGTATAAGGGGAAACATAGTACTGTGATTTCAGTTCCTAGTATTCTGACTTTAGATTTACAGAACACTATAACTGTCTTTTGGTCAGTACCTACTATTGTTGAATTCATGAATTTAATGATTCTTTTGAGACCCTTGCATTTCTCACTTCCTGAAAGCAAATTATTAAATAAGTAAATAAATAAATGTTTACAGTACAAAGGAGGTTAAATTTAAATTAAGTAGTGACTGAAATTGGTTGATTTCAAACTTTTTAAAAAAATCATAACATAATTAGATGCTTCTATTTAAAAAAAATAAATTTCCTTTTCCTCTAAAAAATTTTTAAAAATTGTATTGCTTTCTGAAAATCAACCCTATTTATTCCATCTTTACCTACTGATTAATTATAAAAGGAAAATATGACTTTTTTTTCAAAGTTTTTGCAGGAATATATAGGTTCAACTAAATGAAATTGTAAGTCAAAAAAGATCAACAGCAACTTTACATGATTTACCTAACAGACCTAAGCCTACTTAGTTTCTCACATCCAGCAGTTTATTTAAGCAGTTTTCTCTTGATCTGTTCCCCTTCACCACTAATCCCTTAGGCCTATCTAACCTCCTGAATCCCACTTGCTTCTTTCTTCTAAGACATCCTTGCTTCCTGTTTGTAGCCAAGAGGAAGACACTTTTAATGTTGCCTACAGGGTTGCTTTTTGAGGTAGAGGCTCTACATTCTGGGTCTTATTCTTTGAAACTGGTATGTATGTGGAATTTCGCTACCTAGTAACTAATCCCATAGTCATTTTCCCAAGAGTAGAGTTTGCAGCTGTTGGTAGATTTCCAAATCAGTCAGTACTAGGTGTGAATTCATCGCTAACTTCATAAATACAACAACTGTGGGCAAATTCAACTTCCTGAGCCTCAGTATTATTACCTGCAAAATAGGATTTCTAATTCTCACTTTGAAGAGAAGCTGAGGTTTCAATAACATAATAGTAAAATATAATAGATAATATGTTTAATACTGCTATATATCTATAATAAAATAAATAATTGGTGAAATAGATGGTGGAAGCTAGGTTTCTATTTCCAGATGAGCAAGGAGAAGAGGTTAGATAGATCCTTGTCATAGTGGATTAGATTTGGAGACTTAATATAAACTCATATTTAGATTAATATAGATGCAAATGGTTATATATAGAAATATTTATAGGTATGTATATATTTACAGGTTAGTGCACAAAGATATATTTTCTTAATTTGTCTGCCAAGAGGGTCTTGAAATAACAATACACAGGAACAATGAGTGCAGCCTGTGTCCAGATTATGATCTCTAATATCATTCCACAATAAAAGATGCCATGGGTCCTTGGGTAGGTGGTTTATTTTAGAACCATAGAAGGAAGTACAGAGGATGAGCCTGGAGCATCTTGAAGTGCCATAAAGTATAAGAGCACTAAAAACAAAAACAAATACACCCCATAATGGTGAAATTTGTAAAGAAGACACAGAAACCAACTGAAATAGCTCCCAAAGGTCAATCTGAACAACAAAAATAAAGTAGTATTAGATACAGAACAAAGTATAAATAAATAACCATGAGTCCTTTTTGATATAAACAAATGATTAACTAAATGAGGAAGAAGAGACAAATAATTGATGTAGCTACTTCAATTCCTCAGCCTCAAGGAGGTGAAGCAATACTTCCACTTAAATGTGTGTGGGAGGAGCATAGTGACCTTTCAGGAATACAGAAAAAGGGGTAAAAGAAGAGAGTAAACTTTACAGCGGAGAAACCTGAAAAAGACATCAGCCAGGTGATGAAGGTGAACAGAGTGATAAGTCGTGCTAATAGGTTGTACCCTTGATATGATGTCATGAAAATTGCATTTTAGCTCTATGATCTTCCTCTCAAAAACACATAACCCCAGTTATATCATTAAAAACAACAACAGCAACAACAAAAACAGAAAAATTCCACTGGAAAAAAATGCCTGACAAGTACTGTTCAAAATTTTCAAGGTCATTAAAACAGGGAAAATCTTAGTAATTTTGAAAGCAAGGAGTAGCCTAAGAATATATGACAAATATAATGCTGTATCTTGGATGGAATCCTGGAACAAAAGAAAAACATTGTAATTAGTGTTTGGCTAGAGCTGGGAGGTGGGGAGAATGGTGACCGACTGCAAACTGGTACCCAATTTGTTTAAGGATGACTTAAATATTCTAAAATTAGATTGTTGTGATCATCATGCAACTCTGTATATACTAAAAGCCACTTATACCCTTCAAATCTATGACTCATGTGGTGAGGTATGTCTCAGTAAAGCTATTTTTAAAAATATTAGTCTAAGGTAAAAGTACATTTTAATGACTTTTCTCTGAATTGCCACCCCTTTTCTATTAAGAGAAGCAAGCCTTGAAAAATAGCTACCACTCTCATGAGTGTCAGGGAGCCAGAAATCATTTGGAAGAAGAGCCACATGGAGAAAGGATGGATTCTATAAAACCCTAAGTCCTCAGATGTTCCCAGCTTGATAAAATAGCGATTACTTATACTAATACATTCCACACCGGCCTTGTGTTATAGGACAGAACAGCAAAGCCAGATCCTTAAATTCCTTGGACTCTACAGGATCCATTTCTGCCCACGGCTGCGCTCTAGTTTACATGGCTGCTATAATAAATTTGATCCTGCTTTAGTTATGTCAATTAGGTTTTACTGTGCTCCCTACTTAAGCTTCTAGGTCCTACTCCTTATTTTTCTGTCTTTGCATGACATTACAAATGTCAGGGAGCCTCAGATTTGCCTCTTCTTCTTGCTTTATTATATTAACATGATTTGCTAAGCCTTTTTGCTACTTAAGTACATAGAGATAGAAATAATAATCCTTTTTCCTTTTTATGGTTTTGTTAAGTCTGTGACTAAGTAAATTTAGAAATTCATCATTTCAGTTTAAAATGTAGTCAAACCAGCTGTTTGGTCAATCAAAATGACCTAATGTTTTAGTGATTATATAAACACAGCCTAAGTGTGTTGAAACACTACACATAAATGTTATAAATCAGAATGATATTCCCCAAATGGTACCTCAGCATTTTCTAACTCATATAATTCTGCTAACCACTACATTTATCCTTTGTATAATGTTGTTTAAGGTTTATGTGGTTGTGCTAGTTGGATTTTCATTGAGATCCACAGCCCTTAAATATGGTAGATTTTTTAGCTATGGTTACAAAGTACTGATGTTTGCTGATGCAAAAGCCAATGCCAATATGTTTGCATATAATGTGACTTCTTCACAAATAATCATTTGTTTTTATTTCTGTGCATCTTCAGGGATGGCATACTGATTTTGATTACTAAAATTTATTTGAGACCAATGCAATTTTTAAGCAATTTAATTATAATTATAAAAATATTTATTAAAGGAAGCTTAGCTAGTTAGCTTAATTTCAAGTGCATCGTCTCTCATTAAATTTATTTATTTTTGTTGTGCCTTTTTGGAACTATAAGAATTTTGAATTACACAGAACTTTCTGTCTATTGTGTAATATTAATAATTACTGTTATTTATACTGTTATTTTTATACACTAAATACTTGAGAAATGAAAAAAAAGAGAGTCCAAAAGAAACAATTTGATTACAATATAGTTCTTGCCATCAGTCTATAACTGTAATTTCTTCTTGTTGCAATCATCTATAAAACTCTTGATCACTGTTTCCAATTTCTTGAATAATTTAGCACCATATTTACCGTTATTTTCTCCAATACCACTCTTTTCATAATTCTTGATATCAATATCAATATCAAGAATCATCTTCCAAAAGTTTTTTACTTGATTTCCTCTTAATCTCTTCACCTGATTTTATTTGCCATATTTCATCAGTTCTCACTGCTATGGACAAATCACAGACACTGTCAATATCAACTTCGTCTATCATCTGAATTTTATCATTCCACCATTTGAATATGATCCTTTTTTTGCACTGCTAACATTTTTCCTTTCTCCTCTCTATAACCCTGCTATCTAGTTCATGAATAAATTAAAAGCCTACACAATGAAGAAAGGGATTTATTCCAGAGAGGCAAGGATGGCTCAACATCCACAAATCAACAACTATAATGCCATGCATTAACACAATAAAAGGCTAAAAATCATGTGGCCATCTCAAAAATACAGAAAAAGCATTTAAAAAAATTCATTGTCCTTTTGATGAAAATTTTTAACAAACTGTGTATAGCTGTGAGGTACCTAAATATAATAAAGACCATATATGACACCAAAAGTAATGGCAACAAAAGAAAAAATAAACAAGTGCAACTGCAACAAATCAAAAGCTCTGCATAGCAAAGAAAACCATAAACATAACTAAGAGGCAACCTATATAATAGGAGAAAATATTTGCAGACCTCATGTCTGATAAAGGGTTAATCTCCAAACAAGGATCTCATACAACTCAATAGCAAAAAATAGTAGCCCATTGAAAAAATAGTCAAAGGACATAAATAGCTATTTTCCCAGACATAGATATAGTAAATAGGTAACGTAAAGGTGCTCAACATCACTAATCAACAGGAAAAATGCAAATCAAAACCACTATAAGATATCGCCTCATACATTTTAGATATTTATTATCAGAAAGACAAGATATAGTGAACGCCGATGAGGATGAGGAGAAAAGGGAATGCTTGTACACTGTTGCTGTGAATGTAAACTGGTGTAGTCATTCTGGAAACAGCATAGAGGTTTGTCATGAAATTAAAAGTAGGTCTACTATATGATCCAGAAATCCTACTTTTTATATAAAATGATTCTTGAACAACATGGCTTTGAACTTTGCAGGCCCATTTATATGTAGAATTTTTTTTTCAATAATATACAGTGGACCCTCTGTATCCCTGGGTTTTGCATGGATGGATTCAACCAACTGGGGATAAAAACACTATTTTCAATCTGTAGATGGGAATCCACAGATGCAAAGGGCCAACTGTACGCATTGTTCTACATGTTCTCACATGTTATATGAGAGATGTGAGCATTATGGGCTTTGGTATCTCTGGTCAGTCCTGGAACCAACCTTCTGCAACTACTGAAGGACTGTATTTAAGTTTTGGAGGAGTCAAAGGTTATATGCAGATTTTTGGCTTTTCAGCATCAGTGTCCCTAATTTCCATGTTGTTCAAGAATCAACTGTATACTCAGAAATCATAACATCATTATCTGAAAGAGATATCTGTATCCTTATGTTCATAGCAACATTATTCACAGTAGCCAAGGTATAGAAAAAACCTAGGTGTTTATTGATGGAAAAATGGAAAATGGGATATTCAGCCTTAGAAAAGGAGGGATCTTGTCCTTTGAGGCAACATGGATGAACCTGGAAGATGTTATAATGAATGAAATGAGCCAGGCAGAATGGTATTACTTATATGTGGAATATAAAAAAGAATTTAAAAAAAAACAAGTCAAACCCACAGAAATAGGTAAAAGATAATTGCCAGGGGTTGGAGGATGGGGGAAACAGTGAGAGGTTAGTAAAAGTATACAAAATTTCAGTTATAAGAAGAATAAGATCAAGGGTCTAATGAATAACATGATAACTAGAGTTACTAACATTATATTGTAGCTGAATTTTCCTAAGAGAATAGAACTTAAGTGTGTGTGTGTGTTGTGAGAGACAGAGAGAGAGCGAGAGAGAGAGAGAGAGAAATATTAGGTGATGCATGTGTTAATTAACTTAATGAGGAAATCCTTTCACAATGTATTTGTATATTAAATCATCAACTTGTTCAAGCAACCCCCAATCACTGGCCATGTCCATGGGTCAGGCATGTATGCTCTTTGGCTACTCTATTTCCTATGCTGTACTTTACATCCTTATGACTATATTGTAACTACTAATTTTTACTTCTAAATCCCTGCACCTTTTTCACTGATCCCACCAACAGCCAGACCCCCATCTGGCAACCATCAAAATGTTCTCTGTATCTATGATTTTGATTCTCTTCTACTTGTTTATCTATTTATGTTTTTTAGATTCAATTGTTGATAGATATGTATTGATTATCATTTTATTATTCATATTTTTGATCTTCTTCTTAAAGAAGACCTTTTAACATTTCATACACTGGTTTCATAATACTGGTTTGGTGATGATGGACTCCTTTAGTTTTTTCTTGTCTGGGAAGCTCTTTATCTGTCCTTCAATTCTAAATGATAGCTTTGCTGGGTAGAGTAATCTCAGTTGTAGACCCTTGCTTTTCATGACTTTGAATATTTCTTGCCAATCCCTTCTAACCTGAATTTTTTTTTTTTTGAGAGATTAGTTGACAGCCTTATGGGAATTCCACTGTAGGTAACTAACTGCCTTTCTCTTGCTGCTTTCATGATTCTCTTCTTGTTTTTAACCTTTGGCATTTTAATTATGATGTTTCTTGGTGTGTGCCCCTTTAGGGTCATCTTGTTTGGGACTCTCTGTGCTTCCTGAACTTGTATGTCTATTTCTTTCACCAAGTTAGGAAGGTTTCTCTCATTATTTTTTCAAATAGGTTTCCAATTTCTTGCTCTATCTCTTTTCCTTCTGCATGCCTACTGGTATACTTGAAGTTGTCTCAGAGGCTCCTTACATTATCTTCATTATTTTTTAATTCTTTTTCTCTTCTTGCTCTTCTGATTGGTTTTTTTTTGTTTGTTTGTTTGTTTGTTTTTTTGCCACCTTGTATTCCAAACCACTGATTTGATTCTCGGCTCTAGTCTAGTGTTGATTCACTCTACTGTTGATTCCCTGTAAATTGCTCTTTATTTTCACTAGTGTATCCTTCATTTCTGACTGGATCTTTTTTTATGCTGTTGAGGTTCTCACTAAGTTCCTCATAATCAATGTTTTTAATTCTGCATCTACTAGCTTGCTTGCCTCCATTTTGTTTAGTTCTTTTTCTGGAGTTTTGAATCTGTTCTTTTATTTGGACCACATTTCTTTGTCTCCTCATTTTGGCAGCCCCCCTGTGGTTGTTTCTATGAACTATGTCTCCCAGACTTGATAGAGTGTCTTAATGTAGTAGGTGTCATGTAGGGCTCATTGGTACAGCCTTCTTTACAGAGGCACAGGTAAAAATGGCTCATTTCCTTGCACAATCACAAATTACAACTAAACTATAAGACAACTATCATTCAGAACCATCAGAAATCAAGCTGAATGGAAGTCCTACAACTACAGAATTAAAGAACAAACTAATCAAGACTAGTAGGAAGGGCAGATTCATGGAACAGGCTGGTCCCACACCCATGTGTGGTGAATTTTTTTTTAGAGGGATGTCCCAGCCCCACAGCAGGCCACCCCAGCCCAGGGTTCCAATGCCAGGAACAGAAGTTGCCATAACTTCTGGCTGTAAAAACTAGTGGGGACTTAGGCTGTGGAAGACAAGAACTGATGGACTCCCTGGCATTTCCTCTTAAAGGGCCCATACACAGACTTAGTCAGACTCATTTCCTCTGAGCTTCAGCATGGGGGCAGCAGCTAAAAAGGCACCAGAGACATACAAGGAGGAATGGAATTGTCCGGCATCAGGATAAGAGCTGGGGAACAGTTTTCTCCCAGATAGAAGTGCTGACAGAAGCTGCTGTTTCTTTGCTGACCCCTCCCTGCACAGAGTCACAGAGCTGACAGGCGGGCACCATAGATGAGACACCATCAGTCTGGCTCACGCTGTTCCCTTGCTCTGGTGATTCCCTGAGACCCTGCCCCACCCAACTTTCAGGCCCATTGAAGCTGTTTCCAGTGGCTTTTCCATATAAATGGTTTGTCTGGGCCCATGCTTCAGATAGTCCTAAATTCTCTCCAACAAGTAGCATCTGGCTTCAGCGAGCCCTCTACCTCTTGCTAAGTGGCCCCAGGCCTGGCACGAGTAGCAGCCAGCCTTGGTTCAGAGCTTGGCCTTGCCTGGGCACTTCCAAGCCTAGCACAAGGAGTAGCCACCTGCAGATTGCTTTGTAACTTATGCTCTGTGACCCCAGACAGAACAAAGGTAGTGGCTGACCTTGGATGTACCAACAGCAATACAGGATCAACTACAACAGTTGTGTGTACACAGCCCACACAGTGGTGCACCACGAGTACATATTGTACACTTTCAATGTCTTACAGTTTTATTTGTCAGTTATACTTCTAAAAATCTGGAGAAGAAAAATAAAAACAAAGCTATTAGACAGGTACTTTCTTACACTTCTACCACCACATGCCACACCATAATATGCCAGCATGTATGTCTACATTCCTTCTCCTCCCTCTTCTTATTATGGATGTTTATGATTCTATCTATGATCAAACCCTTACTTAGTGACTCGATTCCAACCTTCTTACTGTTCAAGACTGTTCCTCTGGGATTATCCTTTATTCCTTTGTCATCAATACTTGCCTTCCTACCGGGTCACTCCAGTTAACATACAAATATTATGTGATATCACCTAACTTTAAATTGCATTTGGCTTTCCACATACATTCTTGTTCCATTGAGATCCTTCTTCTGTGTTCAGTGTGGGGCATAGTGAAAGTAAGGAATCAGAAAGACTCGGTGTCATCTTTGGTCTGTTGTCTCTTAGCTCTGTGATCTTAAACAAGACACTTGAATCTTTAAACCTCTGTTTCTTAATCTATTAAATGGAAATTAACATTGCTTCTAAGGATATAAAAGTGATTTGGAGGAATTGTCTCAAAGTATTCAAGATGCATCAAATGTGGTAGCATTTAATGTTTACCATAAATCTATGAGGTAATTTATGCTATTTTCCCCAATTTATGGATGAGGATATCAAAGAAACAATAGTTTAAGTTGCATAAGTCTTAAATTTTATAAATTTCAAAGCTCACATTGGCACTCAGGCATGTTGGAGAAAATCAAGCTTTCCTCAGATGGTAGAGACTATTAGATCTTCTGCAAATTTTCTTCTACTCTTTTTCAACATTAGTTGTATTATAACAGGCACAGATATGCCCGATGTTACATCACTTTCTAGCTTTCACTGCAGGTAGATTTGACTAATTTTCACCAAAAGTAATGTGTGCCTCTTCTAGTATGGTCCTTAAGATATTAGGCATTATCCCCTTTCTCATATGTTATTGCTCTTTCCAATTGTCCAGTACCCAAAAATGACAGCAACCCAGATTCAGCTGTGTGACCATAATGCCCTAGGGCAGAGGTTGGTAATGTAGCCTTTGGACCAAATATGTTCAATCTCCTGATTTTGCAAATAAATATTTATTGGAACATGGACATACATTGGTTATATATTGTCCGTGTTTGCTTTTATGCAAAGAGAGCATATAACTGTCATTGGCATAAGTGTTACAATCTTAGATTTTTTCCTTCAATTTTCCTTAAAATATGAAACTTAGAGTTTTTACAAGTACTTCTTTATAAAATTTAGTATTGTCCTTAATTGTATAGGTCAACTTAGACTATGAGAAAATGATAAATTTTATTTATCATTTCCTAACATACTCATGTATTTTCTTATTTAAAACTTGCTTCCTTTACATAATCTTACATTACACATGAATTTTCAGGAATTTATTCATGTCAGAGCAAGTGCCTATAAAAACCACTGCTTACAATTAGGGTAATGTTATTACCCTAACTTGAAGTAAAATAAATAACCTGTAGTACTTTTTAATACTTGATTTTAAAAACCTAGTTATGTAAAGTGATCAGCATTGCAAGAGACAACAAAACTAATTCAATTATGTTTTACTTGTCTTTTTTGTGTATGCTTATTGGCAGTGGGGAGTCCCAAGTCTATAATGAAAAACATTTAAATGTGGTTAAGTAGGCAAATAAGTAAAATAAATTAATATTTTATCTATAGGATTTTAAAATCATAATCAATAGAGTAGCCAAAATTTTCTGACAAAGAAAATTTTCTTTTCATATTGTGGTCCAATTAAAAAAAAAACTGTCCTTTTATTTCCTTATCTTTTTAAACTACTTGTTCCTGTGGCTTTATTTCTGTATACTTATTCTTCTACATGGAATTTGGTTTGTGTATGTGTGAGGTATCTCTAATGTATCTATTTTATGCTATTATATATTCAGGACATAATTGTTTGGCATGCACTGTAAACTAAACTTATATCATCTCTAATCCTTAACAATGTTTTCTAAGGCAGATATTATCCCCATTTCATTAATGTCCAAATGGTTCCTTGCTTCAAATCATACAGCTAATTATAAGATTTGGAATTAAGATTCTATCCTAGGAACATTTAACTCTGAAGTTATAACCTTCCATGAAATTATTCTACCTTTTCATTGCCTATCAAACTAAAGACTACATTTTTTAAAAAGAAATATGTATCTTTACAAGAGTTGGTTTTCCTTCATTGTCATGAATAATCCAATATTTTTAACATCTTCTCTAAATAACCTTTTTTACTATGTTTTATTATTTTCCTGAAATACCACTTTGATGCTTACTATTTGTTGCAGGAACAGTTCCTTTTTTCCATTTTATTTTATCTTACATTAACTTTTTTTGAAGTATAAATTATATGCCAAGTATATAAATCATAAACTCAGTGAATGTTCACAATGCAAGTACACTAATGTAACGAGCCCCAAATCAAGGTATGAAATTTTATCAGCACATATACAGTATGTTCTCTTTTGTGCCTGGCTTCTTTTACTCTATGCTATATTAGTAAAATTCATCCATATTTCCTATGTAGTAATAGCTTTGTTCAATGCTCATAACTGTGTAATATTTCATTGAGGAGATAAAGTTACTTATCCATTCTAATCCTGATGGGTATTTGTTTTGAGTTGCTAGCGTGAGTGGAAATTACCACAGTAGAGTCATTTATGTTAAGGGAACTAAAATGGAGCTGGGAGGCCAAAAGAGGTTTTAGCCTGATGCTCATCCCACCTGTGAACCAACCATAAAACCGTATCCTGGATTTTACTTTCTCTTTGCTATGACAACCAGAACATTTGCACTCTTCATCTTGAAAGGAACCAATCCATTTCACCAGCCAGTATATTTCATTTGCGTGAAGGACCTAAATAAGTTTTGCACTCTTGGACTTTCATGCTTTCTATAGAAGCACATCCTGGAACTTGCTTACTTCAGAGTCTCACCACCAGAACTAACTAATCCTTTTTGAACTAGTTATCACCTTATGTTTGACAATCAGTAGGAAAAGCCATTTGAATACCCTCTTTTATGAAGTGCCTGTTCAAATCTTCTGTCGCTTTTGTTTTTTTAAATTGTATCATCTATCTTTCTTCTTCTTGACTTAAAAGAATCCTTTCTATGTTCAAGTACAAGTCCTTTGTAGTATATTCACGTTACATACATCTTACCACAGAACTTTCATAAATCTACTCTGTATCTTTATTATTCACATATTAATGGTGTCTTTTGATAATCAGACATCTTTAATTTTGATATAGTCTAATTGCTTTTCTCTTTTTGTGCTATTTAAGACATTTTTCTGTCCTTTTTTCTTTGATTTTTATTTTTTACTGAATATTAAAAACAGTGCTTTCTTTTAATATATCTAAAAGACAAAGTACTCCACATTTTAATTTTATTACTATATACAGCTTTGAAAGGACACTTGCAAAATATCTAATTAAAGACATATTCATAAAAAGCTTTATCTATAGAAAACTTTAACAATTAAAATACATTCTACCCTAAAAGTATCACTATTAATATTTAACACTTTAAAGAGCTCTAGCTAATTGTAAAATATTACTTCTCAAGCAACATTATTGAAATTAAGAATAAAGAAAATTAGAGTATTGGTCTACTTTAAGGAAAGGATATGTTTTATAAGTGAGAACATAGCACTATTTAAACTTCTCATTAGCAAAGCTGGGTACATTTTCTTGATTTAACAGTTAATTACACTGGAGCTAATTATTAAGCCTCATAATAAGTGATGCAGCAGAAACTACTGTATATGCCCTCTGAAAATGCAAATAAGCAATAAACTTTTTCTTTTAATTTACTTTTATTTTTAATTTTGAAATGATAGTTTGATTTCTGTCTAATAAGCTTATATAACTAAGTCTTAAGTAAAAATGAAATCCCCCTTGATGTTCTGATTAACCACAAGAGCTGCTTTAATGAAAGAAATAACAAAGGTGATTATCATAAACTTCCTAGAGACTGCTTGCTGCTTGACTTGGAGCCAACCATGATGAAAAGTCACAGTTCTGTTTCCAGAGTGTTCAGTTTTTTTCAAAACGCAAACTGGTTTTTACTTATGTATGGAAAAATTGAAATTGTTCCTAAAAAACACCATCAGAGATACTAGTAGCTACTGTGAATTAAAGTCAGTATCTCATCATACACTTTAAGCTTAGGAAACGGTATAATAGATTAAAAACCATTTGCTCAAATAAATGAAGTTAGATATAATATCTTTTAAAAAATGGTTGCACATTTTTTATTTCCACTTTTGGGCACATTAACTGTGCTCTTTTCCCCTCAAATAAACTGTTTTATTCCAATGTGATTTTAGTATGAATATAGTTGTCAAATCATTTTTATCTAAGATTATATAGTTAATATGTAAATACAATTTAAGTACCATCAAAAGCATGATATAGTGTTAACATAATTAAAATTAACTCTTTAAGTTTGGCATTTAAAAGTAAACATATTTTTAAGGTAGAGAAATTTGTTGTAGAATTCATAAAGAGAGCTAAGTATAAAAAGAAGGAACTTCTAGTATTTACCTTTGTTAACAGATTTTTTTTTCAGACATCTCATGGTAGGTGAAACAATTTAGGCTAATTTTTATGATAAATTTTTTGATGTCATGGCACAGTTTTCACTACTGCTACTGTTTTAACATTGTTGTCCCTGTCAATTCCAAGTATCAGAATTTGAAAGAAAATGGGAAATTGTGTCTGTAGTCATGGCTGGCTCAGGAAATAATTAAATCCCCATTCATGTTTGATGCTCACTGACTTGCGAGCAGTGAGGATGAGAAACAAATAAGTCGAGAAGTTGAGAGCAAAGGTTTACAGTGAAAATGTGAGCAGGCATGAGAAGACCAAAGAAGACCAAAGCCAAAGACCATGTAAGTGGATAACAGAAACAAAGGATGGAGTCCTTCTTAAGACCATATTAGGAGAAAAAATAAAAGTGCCCAAAAAAGTATCTATGAATTACAGCTATTTGGGTTTAAATACCCATCTTGTCATTTCCTACCTCTCAGATTTTACAAACAAATTGACACATTGTGTGTAGAGTAACATCTACTGCTGCTTCAGGAGTTTGTTGTAAAATTTAATAATTCATGGCTAGTCCTTAAG
This sequence comes from Mormoops blainvillei, assembly GCA_004026545.1. Taxonomy (NCBI): domain Eukaryota; kingdom Metazoa; phylum Chordata; class Mammalia; order Chiroptera; family Mormoopidae; genus Mormoops; species Mormoops blainvillei. The sequence goes on along the minus strand of PVJD01004054.1, from coordinate 36,425 downwards.
AACACTACCATGTACATAATGAATTGTCAATAATATTTACTCTTGTTAATATAATTCAATATCTCTACTCACTTTTAATCTTTATTATAGTTTATTCCCTTTGAGAAGACTTCCCCCTACATAGCTGAAAATTTCCACATGGTTCTCATAATCCTCAAGTCAAATACTGCCAGCAATAAAGTTTCTAATCATAAAATTTTCCTTCCTTATTTTTTCCTTTCTTCTCTTCTTTACTCTCTTAACCTGTCTCCTGCTTGTTTCACTCCCACCCCTTTACTCTCCGTATCTCCTCTAATTCTTCTTTAAACACAGATAGATTGGTTTCGGATATGCACGGAGCAATATAATTAAATCAAGTAGATGTTATAGTTGGCAGAAACAATGTATAAAGAAGTAGTTATAACACTGTAATATGTTGTAAATATTGTTGATATGAATTAATTTTAGTTTACTAAATTGGGGAAACTTGAAAAGTAAAAAATAACATAATTTACATTGTCTATATAGCAGGGTTCTTAAGAGTAATTTCCATAGATTCCAAAGCATAATGACAACACTGAAAAGCTTTGAGAATACATTGTATTAATTTCCTAGGGCTGCCATAACAATATACCACAAATTTGTGGCTTAAAATAATAGAAATTTACTGTTTCTCAGTTCGGAAGTCAGGGTTCTGAAATCAAGGTGGTGCCAGTAGGCACATGCTCCTTGTGAAGGCTGGAGAAAAGTATCCTTTCTTGCCTCTTCATGGCTTCTGGTAGCTCTTGGCAATCCTTACCATTCTTTGTCTTATACCTGTATCATGATTCTCTGTCTCCATCTTCACAGCACCTCTGCTGTGGCACCATTCTGTCAGGGAGCACAGCCTGAGGACCCACACAGCCAGCAGCAGTTGCAGGGCCCAGCTTGCTGTCCTGTCCCATCGTGGCACTAAACCAGAAGCAATTCTCTGCCAGGGAAAACACCCCGTGACCTGGCCCAGAGGCAGCAGATTTGCAACACTACGGAATCAGATGAAACCTGTAGACTTTTACAGAACATTTTACCCAGCAGCAGCAGAATATACATTCTTCTTAAGCATACATGCAACGTTCTCCAGGATAGATCAAATGTGAGGCCACAAACAAGTCTCACCATACTCAAGAAGATAGAAATTAGATCAATTTCCCCCATCACATGATATAAAATTAGAAATCAAAAATAGAAGGAACTTGGAATATTTACAAATATGTGGACATTAAATAATATACTCGTGGACAATCAATGGATTAAAGAAGAAACGAAAAAAAGTAATTAAAAATAAATGTAATTTGTGCTCCTAATTAAAATCCTGTATCAAAATTTTTTTTTCTTTTAACATAAAGGACGTTAATGTGAAAATTGGTGAAATCTGATTAAGGTTGTAGATTAGATGATAACATTATGTCAATGTTAATCTCCTGACTTTGATGACTGAGTGGTGTTTCTGTAAGACCTTGTCTGTTTTTATAAAATATACATGGAAGTAGTTAGAGTCATCATATATGTAATTTACTCTCAAGTAAGTCAGAATAAAAAGTATGTTATATGCATACACACACATATATTTACACATACATAGAGAATGATAAAGTGAATGGGAAACCAAGGAGAAGAGTATATGGGAGTTCTTTGCACTGCTTTTGTAATTTTTATGTATTTGAAATTATAAAAGCCAAATAAAAAAGCACCTTAAGAAAAAATACTGAAGCAAGGAAAAATAAAGATACATGTACCAAAAGTTATGTAATGTAACAAAAACAATTCTAAAGGAGCATTTTACAGCAATAAAAACAAACATCGAGAAAAAGAAAAATCCCAAGTTAAAACCTAACTTTACACTTCAAGAAACTAGAAAAAGAAGAACAAACTAAGTGTGGAGCTAGCAGAAGAAAGGACATAATAAAGATTAAAGCAGAAATAACTGAAACAAGGTGAAGGTATTAGTCAAAGGACATATATACACAGCCCACAGACGCAGACAACAATGGGGTGATAGCGAGCAGGAAGGTGGGGCAAGAGACTGGGTGCAGGTTAGCAAAGAGGGGGGTGGGATGAGGACATTTGTAATTATGTAGACAATAAAAAAATAAACTTAATAAAAAATAAAAGAAAAACAGAAAAAAAGAAAAACAATGAAAATATCAATGAAACTAAGTTCTACAAATGATTTAAACTATTGATAAACCATTAGCTATACTAAGAAAGAAAAATAGGACTCAAATAAAATCATAAATAAAAGGGACACATCACAATTTATGCCACAAAAATACAAAGGAATATAAGAGAATACCATGAACAATTGTATGCCAACTAAGGGACAACCTAGAAGAAATGGATAACTTTATAGAAATAGATAACTGTATAGAAATATAGAAATCTAGGAAGACTAAATCATGAGGAAATAGAAAATCTAAACAGACCAGTATTAAGTAAAAGAGGTTGAATCAGTAATCAAAAACCTCCCAAAAGAGAAAAATTCAGGACCTGATGGTTTCATTTCAGAATTCCACCAAACATTTAAAGTACTAATGTAAATCTTTCTCAAATACTTCCAAAATATTGAAGAAGAGACAATACTTCCAACTCATTTTATGGGCCAGCAATAACCTGGTACCAAAGGCAGAAGGAGATACTGCAAGAAAAGAAAGCACAGGCCAATTCTCTAATTAATGCAGATACAAAAATTCTCAACAAAATACTAGCAAAATGAATTAAGAAGCATACTGGAAAAAACATATAGAGCATTATCAAGAGGAATTTATAACTAAATTGCAAGGATCATTCAATAAAGCAAATCAGTAAATATGATTCATCACATTAATAGAATGAAGACTAACAATTATATAATCATCTGAATACATGCAGAAAAAGCATTTAATAAGATTTAGCATACTTTTATGATGAAAACTTGAAACTAACTGGGTATAGAAAAAACATACCTCAACATAATAAAAACCAAATAGGACAAACCAAGAGCAAACATAGTCAACAGTGAAAGGGAGAAAATTTTGACTTGTATTTAAAATATTACCCAGAGAAATTAGACAAGAAAAAGAAATAAAAGACATCCTAAATGGAAAGGGAGGCGTAAAATGCTTATTATTTGCAGATGACCTGATTTTATATATAAAAAATTCCAAAGACTTCCCCAAAATACTCTTAGAAGTTGTAAACGAAGGTAGTAAAGTTGCAGCATTCAATTGTGTTTCTTTAGACTATCAATGAACTATTGGAGGTAAAAACTGAGAAAATAATCCTGTGTAAAATAACATCATGGAGAATAAAATGTTTAGGAATAAATTTAACCAAGGAGGTAAAAGGCCCATATATTGAAACTATAAAACATTTATGAATAAAATTGAAGACACAGATAAATATAAAACATTCCATATTTATGGATCTAATGAATTACTAATGTTAAAATTTCTATACTACCCAAAGGTATCCATGGTTTCTGTGCAATCCCTATCAAAATTCCACTGGTGCTTTTTAAAGAAATAGAAAAAAAATCCAAAAGTGTATAGAAACACTAAAGACCCCAAATAGCCAAAGCAACCTTAATAAAGAATAATAAAACTGGAGGAATCACACTTCCTGGTTTCAAACTATATTAAAATGCTACAGTAATAAAAACAGTATGGTACTACCATAAAAACACACAGAAAGACCAATGTCACAGAACTGAGGACCCAAAAACAAACCCATGTAATATAGTGATATTTGACATGGGAGGCAAGAATATTCAATGGGGAAAGGATAATGTTTTCAGTATACAGTGTTGGTAAAACTGAATATATACATGTAAAAGAATAAAACTGGATCCCTATCTTGTACCAATCACAAAAATTAATTCAAGTGCATTAAAAACTTAAAATGTATGACTTGAGATTGTAAAATTCCAAGAATACATAGGGAAAAAGCCCTTGATATTGCTATTCATAGTGATTTTTTTTTATTTTTGGAATGACACCAAGAACACAAGTAATAAAAACAAAAATAAGCAAGTGAGACGACATCAAACTAAAAAGCTTCTGCAAAGAACATAATAAAATGAAAGACCACCAACACAATGGAAATAAATATTTTCAAACCATATATCTGATGAAAGATTAATGTACAACATATATAAGAAACTCATACAATTCAATAGCAAAAAAAGTCTGATTTAAAAAATATGCAAAGAAATTAAATTGATATTTTAAAAAATAAAATATACAAATGGCCAATATTTAATGAAAAGATGTTTAAAACCACTATTAGGAAAATAAAAATCAAAACCATAATAAGATATCACCTCACACCAGTTAGTATATCAAATATCGAAAATACTAGAGATGTGTTAATAAGTGCTGATGAGTATGTGATGGAAAGGGAGCCCTGATCTTAGTGAGAATGTAATTTTGTACAGACACTATAGAAAACAGTATAGAGGTTCCTCAAGTAATTAAAAATAGAACTACCATGTGATCCAGTAATCCGACTTCTGGGAATACATCCAAAGGAAATGAAATCACTATCTTAAAGAGATATTTTCACCCTCTTGGTTGTCACAGTGTTATTTACAATAGCCAATGCATGGGAACCACCTAAGTGTCCCACAGTGAATGAAGGGATACAGAAAATGTATTGGATGGCATATATACAGTAGAATATTATTCAGCCATAAAAAGAAAGAATTGTCACAATGTGGATAAATTTTGAGGACATTATGCTAAGTGAAATAAATTAAAGACAAATGTTACCTTGTATATGAAATCTAATTTATTTTTAAAATTTTTATTGTATTTTTTCCATTATTGTTTAGTCCCCTGCAATCTCTACACTTGTTGCCCAAGTCAATGAGTCCTTTTTCCTTTTTGCTCAATCCCTCCACCTTCTAATCCCCCTCCCTTAGCTATCATCCTGCTATCTATGAGTCTGTCTGTTTTCCTTATTCAGTTTGTTCATTAGAGTCCAGGTATGAGTGAAATCATACGGTATTTGTCTTTCTCCAACTGCCTTCTTTCATTTAGATTAATGTTCTCCAGATCCATCCATTCTGTTGCAAAGGGTAACATTTTCTTCTTTTTATGGTCGAGCAGTATTCTGTTGTGTAAATGTCCCATATGTGTTTTATCCACTCATTAACTGATGGACACTTGGGCTACTTCCATACCTTTGCGATTGTAAATAACATTGCAGTGAACATAGGGATGCTTATGTTCTTTCAAATTAGAGTTTTGGGTTCCTTTGAATATATTCCCAGAAGTGGAATTGCTATCTTCTCATACCTGTCTGAATGGCTATCATCAATAAGTCAACAAATATCAAGTGCTGGTGAGGATGCGGGGAAAGGGGAACCCTTTTGCACTGTTAGTGGGAATGCAGGCTGGTGCAGCCACTGTGGAAAGCAGTATGGAGCTACCTCAAAAAATTAAAAATGGATCTGCCTTTTGACCCAGTGAAATTTAACCTTCTAGATACAGAGTAGATTGGTGGTTGCCAGGTAATCGAGGATTAGAGAAAAAACAGTGACGGTGGTCAAAAAGTACAAACTTCCAATTACAAGATGAATACATTCTAGAGATCTAGTGCACACCACGGTGATAGAGTTAACAATACTGTATTGTACACTTGGAAGTTGCTAAGCATTAGCTTGAAAGTTAAATATTTCAACTGCTTCAAAAAAGGTAACTGTGAGATAAAGTAAGTATTAACAAACCTTATTTTGGTAATCATTTCACAATATATTTCAAATAATTACATTGTACAACTTAAACTTACACAACACTATATGTTATTTATATATCAATAAAGCTAGAAACAAAAAGCCAAAAAGAGCCAGATATAAAAGAGAGAGACAGAAGGATGGAGAAATAGAGGGCTCTCTTTTTTTTCTGAAACTTCCACATAACTTCTTCCCTACTCCATAAAGTCCTGACCATCTAACTACACTTCTCCCATGGACCTCAGTATGCTGGACAACATAGATGTAGGAAGTTTCAACACATCTAACAAATGGGACTTTTCTATTTTGCCCAGGCCACTTGCTTAATGGCAGCTTCTGTCTCTCTAAGAATTCATTTGCTGTGTGCTGAATACCTCCTGAGTCATTTATCAAGAATTGGTTCTGGACAGCTGAAATTTCTTCTGCTATGGTTGCATTTGTCTCTGTTGTTTTTCACAAAGAAAAGTAAGGGATTCCAAATGAAATATTTGGAAAATTTCCCTTGAGATGAAATGGAATTTCAGACTGTATATTTCCTATCTCTTTTGTTAAGTAAGAGTGATTTTTTACAATCAGTAAAATGTATGTCCTTCTTTACCAAAATGAATAATCATATTTTGATATTAACTATTTAAATCATCATCATTTAGTGAAATATTATCTCAATATCTATTGATCTTTACTTAGTGGCAGATACTTTAAAATACCACCCCTTCTTCCGACTTAAAAATAACATATAAAAGCATATATGTTCGAAATGTTTTTATTGTATTATGGTTCTTTGGTTAAAAATCATACCATCTGTATTCATGCTTGGTTGGTTTTAGAAAGAAATTATAGAATCCAACAACGTCTTTCATAGAGCTTAAGGGAGAGGCATAAAGCAATATTGTCCATTTCACTGAAAATTAATGTAATCTTTAGAGTAAGATATTTTAGTATCACCAGTGCATCAAAAAATAGGGCATTTACACATAGATGCAGATTCTCAAAACAATTAACCTCAAGGTTAACACTATACTGATGTTAAAGAAATAGCAGAAATAGTTATGGACCACTGCTTCTGGAAAAAAAAAGTTATACTTCACACAGAGTAAACTATTGACCCATGAGAACAGAAAGGGACTCATTGCCAACTGCTAATTATGCTTCTCTGGATATTTTTCCAAGAAAGGATAAATGATCACTGACTAAAGTTTGAAAGAAAAAAATACCTTTAGTATTGGCAACTCACACATTTTAAAAATGTTTGGATTTAGAGTATATGTTAGGACTCAAAAGTTTGATTGCTTGACTAAACTTTACTTTATCCATATCCAAAATAGATAAAGAACTCATAGGACTCCACTCCAGGAACACAAACAATCCAATTAAAAAATGGGCAAAGGATCTGAACAGATACTTCTCCAAGGAGGACATACACAGGGCCCAGAGACATATGAAAGGATACTCAGAATCACTAACCATCAGAGAGATGCAAATTAAAACCACAATGAGATATCACTTCATACCAATCAAAATGACCAACCTAAACAAATCAACAAACAATAAGTGCTGGCGAGGTTGTAGAGAAAAGAACCTTAGAACACTCTTGGTGGGAATGCAGACTGGTGCAGCCACTGTGGAAAAGAGTATGGAATTTCATCAAAAAAGTAAAAATGGAACTGTCTTTTGACTTAATTCCATTGCTGTGATTACCCTAAGAATCCTGAAACACCAGTTCAAAAGAACCTATGCACCCCAATGTTCATAGCAGCACAGTTTACAATAGCCAAGGGTTGGAAATAACCTAAGTGCCCATCAGTAAATGAGTGGATCAAAAAACTAAGGTACATTTACACAATGGACTACTACACAGCAGAAAGAAAGAAGGAGTTCCTACCATTTGCAACAGCGTGAATGTAACTGGAGAGCAATATGCTAAGTGAAATAAGCCAGGTGGTAAAAGACAAATACCATATGATCTTACTTATAAGTGGAACCTAATCAACAAAACAAACAAGTGAGCAAAATAGAACCAGAGACATGGAAATAAAGAACAAACTGACAGTAACCAAAGCTGAGGGAAGGGAATAACAGGGCAAAGAAGGGGAATGGTTAAGTCAAGGAACATGTATAAAGGACCCATGGACAAAGCCAAAGTGTGGTAGGATTGAGGTTGGGAGGTGGGGGTGGGTTGGGTAGGGGAGGTGGTGTCAGGAAAATGGAAGCAACTGTACTTGAACAACAATAAAATATATACCTATAAAGAATAAAATAAATAAAATAAAATATCTCAGGTGACTCCCCTCACTGCTGTTTAATGTCAAACATAGTAATGAAGATTTTTTCAAAGTACTAATGCAATATTCCTATATATTAGTCACTAAAACCTGAGGAAACATCTTTGTGATAAATCAAACATTAGTATTTCATTTTGACATCAACTTCTATAATAAAGACTAAACGTAGATTACAAAGGACTGCTGAGTTGGGCAATGTGTATTTCTTTAATGTCCTCTGTTAGTACTCCCTGGCCTTGTGTTCTCAATCCAGCACTTTCACTACACTGACCCTATAACTAGGTTAGAAGGTGAGGTGTTTGTTCCCTTAGCATGTAGATTTCCAATACCAAGATGTTTATTTTATTTTACAATTATCCTTTACTTTTTTCTCTAAATAAGCACAATTCAAAGTAGCCAAATTTTAGTCTTGTTACTACTGTAATTCCCAACCAAAGACAGTCCCTTTACATAATAAGTGTCCAATACATATTTTCTATTTGAATAAATATAATACTAAATAACAGAGTATTACCAAAGAGGACTTTAATAGTGGACACTGAGTCACTTTTCTTCACAAATCTAATTATTATTATTATTTTTATCCTCACTAGAGGATATGCTTATTGATTTTAGAGAGAGGTCAAAGGAGAGAGAGAGAGAGGGAGGGGGGGAGAAACATCAGTGTGAGGGAGAAAAGTTGATCTGTTGCGTCTATATGGTACACCAACCTCGACCAAACTCACAATGTAGGTGTGTGTTCTGACTGGAAATTGACCCAACTACCTTTCTGTTTATGGGTCAGAACTCCAACCAACTGAGTCACATTGGCCAGGGTGTCACACACCTAATTATTAAGAGCCATTACCTAGACTTGCCTCAAGTGATATTTTACTTTTTCTGGAAATGCTTTTAAAAAAAGAAAACTATAGAGTTCTTGCACTGTCATTAAAAGAATACATAGAAATTGATAATGTAGAAGCATGATGGATATTCATGCTTTATGTCATTACAAAAACAATAAATTTGCCTTAGATTGCTATCACCATATTGTCTCATTAAAATGCAAGAGATTTCTAAAAGAGAGATGGTAATTCTCTTAAGCAGTAACAAGATTTTTTTTTTAATATTATGAAATGTTGGTATTTGGATGCAATAAGACGTTGGATTTTCTTTTTATACCAGATAAAATAACTAAGATGGCTTTCTAATTTACACACTTCCTTGTAAAGCAAAACTTGAACTCCTTTGTTCCAATTGCTCTCTACTCATTCTTTCTTGAACCCGGTCCACTCTTGCAAAATTGTTGTCAGTATTGCCTTATCTTCTCCCTAATAACCTGCTTCATTCTCAATCTTTCCTAGCTGAACTGGTGACAACTCCATTTTTCTTGATGTATAGGCCAAAGAACTTGAAACCATTCTTGAATGTTCTATTTTGTACACACTCCATGCTCAATCCATCAGATCACATTGGCTCTAGCTTTAAGTGTATCCAAAATCCATCATTTTTACATGGTTTCCCATGTTGCTAGTTGAGTCCAAGCTATCTTTACCTTTTGCTTGATTTTCAACAATAGTCTCCCAATTGTTTTGTTTCCTCATCTGAGGATATGTTTACTGATTTGAGAGAGAGAGGGAGACAGAGAGAGAGACAGAGAGAGAGAGAATGAAAATTTATGTGAGAGAAACACAGATTTGTTTCCTCCCGGGGATCAAACCTGCAACCTTTTAGAGTATGGAACAATACTGCAACCAACTGAGCAACCTGGTCAGGGCCAATTATTGTTCTTGATTATGCTATGTCTCCTACTATTTTTAATTCAGCTCTCAAATTGATCTTGTTGAAAAGTAAATCAAATCCACGTTATATCTTTGCTCAGAAACCCCTAACTGCTTCTTACATTATTGAAAATGAAAGTTTAAAATGGCCTGTAACACTCTGTATAGTAGACACCTTTGTACCTATCTTATTTATTCTCTCTCTCTCCCTCTCTCCCTCCCTCCCTTGCTCATTTATTCCCTTTCATCTGTACTAATCTCCTCTCTGTATCTCTGCTCCAAAAACATGCCAGGGACCTCCTGCCTCAGGGCTCCTGCATTTTCTATCCTCTCTTTCAACAATGCTCTTTCCTGATACCTGCATGGTTTATTCCTTCACTAATTTTACTTCTCTATGTAAATGTGATTTTTCCATGGGATCTGCTTTTCTACCTTATCTAAATTTGAATCTCCTTTCCTACATCAGTAATTTCTATCCCTTTTCTCAACTGTTTTTCTCCATAGCACTTATCATTATCTAAGTTCTTATGCAGTTTTTAAGTCAATTTATTCAGTATCTGTTTCCAAAAGTAGAATGCAAGCCCCATAAGTGCAAGATTTTATGTATTTTTACTGTTATATTTCCATCACTTATAAGAATGCTTGTTTATTGAATTATTTAATGAAGGACTTGGCCCCTACCTTCAGGTTATGGACTAATTATTTATCTACAAGGATTGTGATGTATGTCTCTCTTAGGAAGCTATTTTTTGTTTGTTTTAATCCTCACTCTCTGGAAAAATATAGAGATAACTACCCTTTCTAAACCAACTATTTATTAACTTGAAGAAAAGAATTAGCATTTATTGCCCAGTCAGGGATCAGTCTATTATTAGTTACTTGCAGTTTAAGGAGCCATGACAAATAAAAATAGAAGTTCAGTATAAAGTCTTATCATTATAAAACTGTGATTCAAGTTTTCAAATTAGTAAATTGCAACAGTTTTGGCTCAGATTTATGATAGCTAATGATTACATTATCTAAACTAAATCTTGTTTAAAAATTAATCTTAGTTTAAAAATATATTTGTGAACATTAAAATATCTAATATATAAAGCAGAGCCCTCACTTGTTCTCCTATGTTTTCTTTTCCTTATTCAAGAAACTAATAGGAGGCACTAGAACTAAAGAGACATAATTAGGCCTGATTGAAACTCTGGCATCAGTTTAATATTAAGGTATAAATAAAAATTCTTTGATAACAGAAAAGGAAAACCATGCCAGACAACTTTGATCAATTTTGATAAATTTTAACTCAAGGTCATTTTTCTGAGTCTCTTTGTTTAATAAGTTCTAGCATGAATCTCTTAAAACATAATTCATATATCTATTATGCTTTCAGAGTGTCTTCTAATTTTATAGCCAATGAAAGTAATCTAGTTTCTATTGTCACTCTTCTGGTGTCCTTAGCTATGTCTTATCAGTTTTCTTTTCACAACTTGCTATCATCTGACCTGTCCTAAACTGTAACATTTAAAAGCAATAATAATGATATTATTACCAAAAAAATTTGATGTTGGAACTTATTAAGGTACCATTTAATAAAATATGATACCTTTTCATTTATGTTCTCTCTTTACCCTTATTAGATTCATTACACTGAGTTTTGTACCTACTCCAAGCAAACAATCAAATAACTATTCTCCAATGGCTTCCAACTTAGTTTTTCTTTTAATGTTGTTTATTGAATGGCATATGTTCCTCCTATGAATCTACAGCAGAATAAATTTATCAGTAAACTAAATCAGACATTAATGGTAAAATTATTTTGAATCAGATTATAATAATTCTTACATACCTCTTTTTTGCTATCATAAAATTCATTTATTTGGATTATAAAAGTGGCTCTCATGATGAATTATGCAATAATCTACTTGTTAGTCAAGAAAAAACATGTTATTTATATTCATTTTATTTCCTCTCTTCTACTGAATTTTTTCTTCTTTATGTTATTGAATCTCATAAAATGCTTGCTGAAAATCCACATTTGGCATGCAATACATGTATATTTTATAATTCTCATGTTGTCTTTCAGCCTCTTATGATTTGACCCTTGATGAATATCTTCTAAATGTTCTAAATGTTCCTTTCTTTCCTGGATTAAAAAAAAAAATTGCCCCAAATAAAACATTTTTAAAGTATGTCCACAACCTGTCTCACAATCAGATCCCCCTGAGGTTTCGTTGTTGCTATTTTCTGTCCCCACTCCTGCCTGACAGGGTGAGTGCATGACACAGAGTCGTACTGTGCTCCTGCACTAATAACTCAGGCAGAATACACTCTGAGCATCCTCTCCTCACTCTAGGTGGAGTTATTTTACTGAGGAAATTTTACTGAAGTCATGCTAAGACACATGAAATGGTTGCAATATGAAATTTCTGTTTTCTCAGCCAGAACTGCAGACTGGTTTCACATCAACCTGACTTTAGCAAGATTAAAACCAATTTGAACCCTTCTGGATAGAATGAGGCCTTTCAAAAGGTAACCAAATATGCTCAGTTTCTAGATCTATCTCTGTCAATGCAGAGGAACAGTACCTGATGTAGTGTTTTTGGCAGAAGACTATGGAAAACTGTTTTGGCAGTTAGTGTGGCAATTAATATATTTTATAAGGTCAAAAAAAGCATCGCAAGTTTTCTTCCACATATCAAGGAGTATTTGTTTCTGGAGAGTAGAAATGGAAAACTAAATAATTACATAAAAACTATTGCTAAAATAGACTATTTTGATAATAGTTTAGGTAATTTTGAAGAATCAGCTACACAGTGACTGACATTAATATCCTTAATACGTTTTTTAAATTAAATTTAATTTTTTAATTGTTCAAGCTGTTAGTTTTTCCTGCTTTTTCTCATTTTTCCCACCTGCACCCAGACACAGCCTCTCTCCCACCTCAGTCAATCCCCATATCATTGTCCATGTCCATGGGTCATGCACAAATGTCTTTTGGTTAATCCCGTGACCATTTCCCATCCAGTCACCTACCCCCTCTGGCAGCTGTTCCTTGTATCTATGCTTCTGTTTCTATTTTGTTTATTAGTTCATTGTGTTTATTAAATTCCACATGGAAGAGATCATGTGGTATTTATCTTAAATTTTTAGTGATGGGATTAAATAAACAAACCTTATTTATTTGTTATGCCTTGATAATTTTATTTACATCACTTAGCACACATTCAGTATCATGGTAAGTTCTTAGATCTATATTAAACAAACAAAAAATCAAGGGATATTGAGGGTGTCTAGATTTTACAAGACAAAGTGCCAAAGAGGCAATCTACAGAGGGTCTCCTTCAAGTGTTTAGTAGAGTAATAATTACTGCATTTGTGTAAAAAGAACTATTTGAAAATATTATTATCTAAGGATCTTGCATTTTCAAGAACAGTGCCTATTTCAACCACTCAGACTAGAAAAATTCATAATATGGAACACTGAGTAGAGTACTTAAGAATGGCTTGCTTCAGTAATGGGAGATAATTAGCCCTAGACTGAACACTGCTTTTAATCAGCCAAATGAAAATAAAAGCAAGATCCAAAATTATCAGACTGTATCCAAGTAACTTAACTAGATGTCACAACAAGGCTAAAGAATAATAGAAATATAAAAACATCCAGAACCCGAAAGTATAAAATTCACAATTTGAGGCATCTGGTTAAAGATCACCAGGCATGCAAAGAAGCAATAAAGCACAACTTAGAAAGAGGAAAATAATCAATAACTTGATTGAGAATTGACACAGACATTAGAATTAGCCCAAAACTTTGCAAAATTATTATAACTGTATCATAAATTCTAAAGTTAAGTAAATAAAAGGAAGCTGTAAAGAAAGATCCAATTAGAATTCCTGTAAATTATAATTACAGTATCTGAAATGAAAAATACACTGAATGAAATTATTGGCAGATTAGACATTGCATAAGAAAAGACTAATAAACTTAAAGGTATAGCAAGAGAAATCATGCAAAAACTCAAACAGCAAAACAAAGGAACAAAAGTGAAAATTTCAAATGTATATATATGCAATACAAGAACCTACAAGTGAAAGCTATGCATGTAAAAAATTTAAAAAAGAAATAATTGCTAATATTTTCCCAAATTTAATGAAAAGATCCAAAAAAATACTTAATTAAACCAAAGCACAAGAAAAATACCTAATACAAACTGTAATCTAACTTGTAAGAAATAACCTTAAAACCAGCCAGGGGGACAATAAGAAAGAGCAGGTCATCATGCATTAACAAAAGCAATAGCCAGAAGGTCACTGTAGAGACAACGCGCACACTCCGAGCAGCGTCACACTAAGGCCCTGCGTTTCTGTAGGGACACAGGGATTGTTTTCTAACATAATATGGAGCTTGGGCTGCTAATGAATTATCAATCAGTTTGAGGGATTCAACTTATATATGTATTTTCTCTGATAAAAATGAGGTTAATTAGAAATCAATAATGGAAAATTCCTAAAGATTTGGAAAGAAAATAGCATAGACCTCAAGGAAAAAAAGACAAAATACTTCTACCTGAATGAAAATAAAAATAAAGCATATAAAAATTTGTGGGATGCAGCCAATACAGCACTTGAGGAAAATTTAAAACACTAAATGCCTATATGACCAAAGAAGAAAATCTCAAATAGATTACCTCTGCCTTTAAATACTAGAAAAAGTACAACAAATAAAGCTCAAAGTAAGTAAGCAAGTTAAAAAAAATAAATGATAAACACTAAAGGAAAACAGAGGGAAAACAAGGGGAAAAAAGAGAAGACAGGAAAACAATAAAGGTGATAAAACCAAAGATAGATAGATTCTTTGAGAAAATAATAAAATTGATGAACTTCTAGCCAGACTAATTAGGAAAATAGACATGCACACACACAGTATCATAAATGAGTGAGGTAACATCACTGCAGATTTCATAGATATTTAAAGAAGATATTTTAACTTAATAAATAATTTTACACCAAGGTATTTCACAACTTTGATTAAATGGACAGATTTCTCTTTTTGCTGTTTGTTGAAGATTAGTTTATTTTTAAAGGTTGAAAATGGCCCAAACACCAAGCACTTAGAAGGAAAGGAACTACTAAAGTTTAAGGTTATCATATTAAGTGATCAAAGCATAATGACATAGACAAGTATCTCATCAGGGGTACATGAATTGACTGCAATGTGAAAACAAACAACAACAACAAAAAAAAACCCCTTCAGTAATTGGATACAAAGAATCTTTTGCCTTGATGACTTTAACCAACCTCAAAGACTTCATGGCACATGTAATACCTTATCCACCTCACAGTTACTTTCATTACACAGTGGATTGGAATGGAGTGTTCCTATTTTTTTTTTAAGTATATTTTATTGATTACACTATTACAGTTGGCCCATTTTTTTCTCCCCTTTATTCCCCTCCATCCTGCTCCTCCCTTCCCACCAGCATGCCCTCCCCACTTAATTCATGTCCTTGGGTCATGCATACAAGTTCTTTGGTTTCTCTATTTCCTATACTATTCTTAACATTCCCCTGTCTATTTTGTACCTGCCAATTATGCTTCTTATTCTCTGTACCTTTTCTCCCTTTCTCCCCCAACCCCTCCCAGATGATAACCCTTCATGAGATCCTCATTTCTGTGGTTCTGTTTCTGTTCTAGTTGTTTTGTTTTTAGGTTCAGCTGTTGATAGTTGTGAGTTTGTTGTCATTTTACTGTTCATAGTTGTGATCATCTTCTTTTCCTTAGATAAGTCCCTTTAACATTTCATGTAATAAGGGTTTGGTGATGATGAACTCATTTAACTTTACCTTATTTGGGAAGCACTTTATCTGCCCTTCCATTATAAATGATAGTTTTGCCAAATACAGTAATCTTGGATGCAGGCCCTTGTCTTTCAAGACTTAGAATACTCCTTGCAGCCCCTCCTTGCCTGTAAGGTTTCTTTTGAGAAATCAGCTCACAGTCTTATGGGAACTCCTTTGTAGGTAACTGCCTCCTTTTCTCTTGCTACTTTTAAGATTCTCTTCTTATCTTTAATCTTGGGTAATATAATTATGATGTGCCTTGGTGTGTGCTTCCTTGGGTCCAACTTCTTTGGGACTCTCTGAGCTTCCTGGACTTCCTGAAAGCCTATTTCCTTTGTGAGATTGGGGAAGTTCTCCATTATTTATTCAAATAAGTTTTCAATTTCTTGCTCTTCCTCTTCTCCTTCTGGCACCCCTATTATTCAGATGTTGGAATGCTTAAAATTGTCCCAGAGTTCCTCAGCCTCTCCTCATTATTTTGAATTCTTGTTTCTTTATTCTGTTCTGGTTGAATGTTTATTTCTTCCTTCTGCTCCAAATCATTGATTTGAGTCATGGTTTCCTTCCCTTCACTATTGGTTCCCTGTATATTTTTCTTTATTTCACTTTACATAGCCTTCACTTTTTCCTCCATTTTGTGACCATACTCAACCATTTCAGTGAGCATCCAGATTACCAGTGTTTTGAACTCTGTATCTATTAGGTTGGCTATTTCTTCATTACTTAGTTCTATTTTTGGAGCTTTGATCTGTTCTTTCATTTAGTCCTTTTTTTTTTTTTGGTCTCTGGCAGGCCTGTTACACTGTAGAGGGTGAAAGACTTCTTAATTTTTATAAGATGTTGATTCAAGGAGAAATGGCTAACTCTAAAAACCCTACATATATTGAAAAAATTAAATTCATATTTGAAATGATTCCAAGGGGGGAAAGCTCTAGGCCCAGGAAGTCTTTACTGGGGTATTCTACCAAATACTTATGGAAGAAATAATACTAATTTTACACAAACTCTTTTAGAAAA
The DNA here is from genome assembly GCA_004026545.1 of Mormoops blainvillei. Taxonomy (NCBI): domain Eukaryota; kingdom Metazoa; phylum Chordata; class Mammalia; order Chiroptera; family Mormoopidae; genus Mormoops; species Mormoops blainvillei. The sequence goes on along the minus strand of PVJD01004054.1, from coordinate 19,807 downwards.
CTAAAAATGAGAAAATTCTTCTTAAATGATTCTATGAGGCTAGAATTATTTTGATATCAAAACAAGAAGAACACATTAAGAGAAAATTGCTAACCAATATTCATCATGAATATAGATAGGAAATGTTTTAACAAATTATTAATAGATTAAGCGCAATATGTAGTAAGGTAATACATCATGAGAGCAAGTTGGATTTATCTCAAGAATTCATGGTTTAATTTTCCAAAATCAATGTAATCCATTATATAACATAATAAAAAAGACAGCTTTGTGATAATTTTAATAGAGAAGAAGGTATTTCACTAAAAACTTTCAGCAAAGTAGAAATATAAAAATACTACTTATCTTGATAAAAGTCATCTATAAAAAACTTGTGGCTAATATCATGCAACAGGAAAGGAATGAATGTTTTCCCCCTAAGATTTAAAGAGTGTGGATTTCTGCTCTCACTGCTCTAGTCAACCTTGTTTTGGAGGTTCTATCCAGGGTAATAGGGAAGAAAAAGAAATGAAAGGTATACAAATTAGAAAGAAAGAAATGAAACTGTATTTATCAGCAAATGACATGATTGTCTTTGTAAAAATATGATAAAATCTACCAAGATGCAATCTGAATTAAAGAGAGGTAAGCAGCTTTGTAGAATACAAGTCAATATATAAAAATAAACTATATTTTCATATAATAGTAATAAATAATAAGTTAAAATTTTTTAAAAATACCCTGTATAATTTGTAAACTAAGATTTTCATATAAAGCAGACCAAAGACTTGTAAGACCTATTCATTGAAAATAATGAAATGTTTCTGAATTGAAGAAGACCAAAAGAAATGGAGACTATAGTGTGTTTTGGGATCCCAAAATTCAATATTTTTAATATATAAGTTGTTTACAGATTTATCTATAAATTGAATACAATATTATTAAAATTTCAAGCATAGAATTTTTAGTTAAATTCACAAGCTGACTCTATAATTAATATAGATAATGTATTTTAAAATATTTTTCTTTAAATTGTTTTAACCTTTTATTATAAAGTAAAACACAAATACAGAAAAACCACACAAAACAAATGCATATTTCAATGCAATATTAACATATCAAAAAAAATAAAGTCAAAGGATTTCTACTACTAAATTGAAATCTTATTATAGAGCCACAGTAATGAAGTCAGTAGACTAATGGTATAAATGTAGACACACACACACACACAAAAAAAATCCAATGGGTCAGAATTGAAAATGTAGAACTATATCCACACTAATAAAGTCAATTAATTTTTGCGCAAAAGCAATTTAGTGGAGAAAGCACAGTAGTTCCAATAAGTAGTGTTGAAATATTAGCTATGCATAAACAAAAATAATTTCTTCCATCCATTACTCACAATACACAAAAAATTAAATAAAAATGAATCATAGGCTTAAAGAGAAAGCCTAAAATTATAAAACCTCTAGAAAGAAATGGAAAAAATAATTACTGTGACCTTGAATTAAGCAAATAATTCTTAGATAGCACAGAAACACAATCTATAAAAGAAAAAAAAAGATTACTTGGTCTCCATCAATATAAGAATTTTTGCCCTTAATATTGAGAACTTAATTTTGCTCTTTGAAAGATTCTCTCAAAAATGAAAAAAAGTTCCAGATTGGGAGAAAATACTTTCTAATCATCCAACTGGTAAATTTTTGTATCCATGATATATAAAATACTTTCAAAACTCACTTACAATAAACAACCCAATAAAATTGGGCAAAATGTATGAAAGGCATTTCACTAAAGAATTTGTATGGGTGGAGGAAATGAAAACTATGATAAGATACTCATATTCATCAGAGAAATGCAAAATAATACTACAATGAGATACCACTATAAATGTATTAGAATGTCTAAAATTAAACAGTCTAATCATAACAAATATTGGTATAAGGGATGACTGACTCTCATACACTGCTGGAAATATAAAACAGACAATTGCTTTATAAAATAGTTTGGCAATTAAAAAAAAAACATGTACCTGCAATGTAATTCACCTTTTCTACACCTAGGCAGTGATGCAAGAAAAATGAAAATATATGTCAATCATGAAAATTTGTACATGGCTGTTCACAGTAGCTTTATGTGAAATAGACAGACACTTGAGTTAATGCAAATTTTCATCAAAATTGATTAGATAAACAAACTGTGGTATGTCCCTACCTCAGGTATAAAGAGGAATAACTATTGACACAAGCAAATTTATGTATTTATCTCAAAATAAGTAAGGTAAGGGAAACAACCAGATATAAAAAAATAATCTATCATAACATTAACATACTTATAGGTAATGCAAATTGAATTGTATTAATATTGGTAGATAGAAGACCAGGTGCTGCTGCCTGAGGGCTAGGGGAGGGAGAGGGTAGAATGAGAAGCTCTACAGGCACAAGAAGACTTTAGGGGTTATAGGATCATTCAATATCCCACTTGTGCTGATGGTTCTACAGGTCCATATGTACATCAGATCTTATATTACACATTTCAAATATGTGCACTTTGTTGTATGTCAAATATACCTCAATGATTTTATTAAGAGAGAGAGTTCAAACTCTTTATTTTTTATTTTTCCTAACTTTGAAATTCTATCTTACAGAAATATTTAGAATTCTACCAAAGCACACTAAAAAAAACATAACAGATTTGCTCTTCGACATAGAGCTCCCATACTGTCTATCCAAGAATAATAGCTATGTACAGCCTGCTCTATGGTCCACTTGAATTAGATTTAAAAACTAACATGTAAACCCAGCAAGAATTTATTGTTCTGTTTTATATGAGAATCTAAAAACCATAATTTGATAACATAACAAATGAAAAAATCTGTTTTTTTAAAAAGTATCATTATGGTGAACAAATAAAAAGAACTCCCACTTAATCTCTAATTTCCTCATATATGTATGTGGGTATATGTGTGCCTGTCTGTAGATATAAATACATAGACACATATATATTACATACACACATGTATATACAGGGTGGACAAAAGTAGTTTACAATTGTTCATATGGAAAATAATACAATAATTAATGACGAGTAATACAAGAATAACCTGTTTGTTTTGCATACTTACATCTATAAGTCTACTTTTGCCCCCACACTGTATTATATAGATAGTCATACATACACATACATATATACACATACATGCATTCATTTATATTATATTTCAGATCTAATTTTCAAGAAAGGAATTAGAATTTTAAAATTGATTGCTACTTAGTCTTCATTTACTCAGTGTCTTTGCTTGTAAAAATACTGGCAAGCAGAAATGTTCAGCTTTCCCTTTTTTGTTCTCTGGGTTCCTCTCAAATATTTGTTGCCTTATTTGATGGCAGTGGATCTGGCAATAAGGAAATCACAGACAAAAGTTCCTGTTTGTGTTCTGCTCTGGAATCTGTCACGCATCTGGGCCACTCTAATGTAGTTGACAGGTTTGCATTTTACCCTGAACAGAGCACTAAGAAAGCAGATTAATTTCCATAACTGAAATATTGCCTGTGTTAAGTATCTCTTTAGTGTTCCTGCAACATTGGCACCAAAGGAAAAAGAATTTAATGTTTTCATGTATTTTATTTTAATTAAATCAGCTGCAAGAACAAAAGACTTTTTTAGATTGAGGGAGAATCACTGTCTCGGTTTCAAGTCACTGCTTAGTAACCAACTAGCTCTTCTCCACCTAGATTTGTTAATATTTCTACCCCCATGTAGAAAAATTCTGTAGTCAGTGTTTGGGATATTAGCTGCTGATTTCTTTCACTGACACTATCCTCATTAGGCCACTGAGAAAATTAAATAGATTCTATTAGTCTCTTTTCTAAGCCACTGGTAATACTTTATGTGCTATCAGCTGAGAGCTGGGAATTTAGCTGTGATTTCTAAGAACTAACTTCCCATTAGGGTAATGGAATATTTTATGCTTCCTCTCAGGGTGGATGTGGTAGAATGACTGAAAAGCATATCTTATAATCTTCTCATCACCTATGAGCCAGACTAAATACCCAAACGTGCCCCTAGAGTTGTTCTTAGCATAATATCCACCACTTTTTTTAAAAACAAACATAAAAGAGCCAAATATTTCCTAATCAGTATTTTTATGTGCCCAGGGCTTTAGTCAGCAGGAACTTTGAAACCAACCTTCACAATTACATTTAAGACTGTATGCACTTTGGTCAGACTTTCCTGGCTAGGATTAAGGGAGTAAGGTGTACATTACACAAACTTTTAAATAGAAATGCCACTCTTTACACATGACTTTGCCACTTTCTATCTGTAAAATCACAGACAAAGTCCTTAATTTCTCCATGTACCAATTTGCTTTTCTGGGATACATAGTATTATTTTAGTTAGAGAACAAGTTAAACTCAGCCTGCATTCACAAAGCACTGCAAAAGCACAATGACTATAATAACTTTATTTCTCATGAAAACAGCCTAGATTGAGCAGCCCAGGACTGACAAGGTGGCTTCGTAATCCTCAACACATGGCTTCTATTTCTGGGATAAAGGCTGGTGATCATTTCCAGCCAATGGAAGATGAAAAGAGGAAAATGAGGGCAAGCAGTTTCCATGTTAAGGATGATGCTCAGAATATACAGTCAGCATCCTTACTTCCTCCCTGTTGGCCAGGTCTTGGTCACAAGGCCAAAATGACTATGTGGGAGTCTGACAGAATGTGCCTCCAGCTGGTGGACCATGTGCCCAGATAAAACTTGGAAGGACCATTTTCTAAGAGAAAAAAAGTAGAGAATGTATATGGGGAAACAAACTCTGACATTAACATATTCAGTTACTTGAGATTGCAGGGGTAATGTCCAAAACCAAGGTACGTTGAAATGACTCCATAAATTCTCAGGTATCTTAAGTAATGAAGTAATTATTTAATATCTTCTTAAAGATAAAAGCTCTTAGAATTGGCCTCAGTTTCTTCATCAAATTGTTCCAAAAGTTGGGTTTGTTTCTCTCTGCAAAAACAGATGACCAAATTGAAGCACAAAAACAATGTCAGCTTTCACAGTTCACAAAGAGAGAGAGGCAACCACAAGATAGCCAAGGAGTGAGAGATACTTACACTGAACGTGTTAAAGTAGTTAGGTTGTAAAGAGGCAAATAATCTAGTTTGAGAAAGAACTGTATTACCACCATGAGTTTTAGAATCCTAAAAATCTTGCTGAGGATCCCAGCTCCATCATTTTCACTGGACTTGTAGTCTTGGGACAAGTATGTTTTCTTTTAAAGACAGTTGTAATATTTTTAATACGTAGGTAGACCTACACAGTAAGTACTCATAAACCCACCACTAAGAACAATGATAACACTTTCATCCTATTTAAATTTAATCTCAGTAGATCTAAGATGGGGGAGGAGTAAGTGGGAGTTATACCAACTTCCTCCCAGGACCAATCTGGAATTACAAATAAATTGTAGAGAAATCATCCTGAATAACCAACTGAACACTAACTGGAACCAAGGACAGACAGAAGAAACCTCTTCACCACTAATCGTCAGAGAGATGCAAATTAAACCACAATGAGATATTACCTCATACCTGTCAAAATGGCTATTATCAATAAATTAAGAAACAAGAAGTGCTGAGGAGGATGTAGAGAAAAGGAAACCCTTTTGCACTGTTGGTGGGAATGCAGACTGGTGCAGCCACTGTGGAAATCAGTGTGGAGAAGTTCAAAAAATTAAAAATGGAACTGCCTTTTGACCCAGATATTCCACTTCTGGGGATACATCCGAAGGAACCCAAAATACTAATTCAAAAAATAAAACTAGACCACCTTCTTACACCACACACAAAAATAAATTCAAAATGGAGCAAAGACTTAAATGTTAGACACAAAACCATAAAAATCGTAGAAGAAAACATAGGCAGTGAAATCTCAGACCTTGCTCAGGTACATAGACAAGAGTGATTGCTGGGGGAAGGGGAGTATAAGGAGACTAAATGGTAATGAAAAACATAACAAAATCAACAAAAACAAAAAATAAAATAAAATAAATTTAATCTTATCCATCCTCTTAGACAAATCAAAAAGATTACAAATAAAATTCCATTCTTTTTGTACCCTTCCTGCTTTAAACTAACCACTATTATGATTTATGTATATCCAATTTATATTTTTGTACTTACCCTATACATCCACCTATGTATCTTTTCTGTGCTTTTTATGTACTTATATGTAGACCCTTCTGCAACTACTTTTTTTTTCTGTCAATATTAGGTTATAATTTTGAGATTTCTCCTTTAAGTCTAGCATATGTATTTTAATTTAGGAAAGAATTCTGTAACCATAACATTACATATATATGCACCATTATTGGCAGAGCTTTAGGTCATTTTCAATTTTTCTTATTAAAAACAATACTTTATTAGAGATATTGTACATGTGTATGTAGTACACATACACAAGTGTGTTAACGGGCCATACACACAGAAGTGGAATTACTATCCTATAGGTTGAATACATTTTGAGCTTTACTTAATATGACAGATGATTTTCCAATTATTACTTCTAGCTGCAGTGAAAAAGAGTTCTATTTATTCTATATCCTCACTATACTTACTGGTATCTGACTTCTAATTTTCTTTAAATTTCAGGGATATGAAATAATACTTCATTGCTTTATTAATTTGCATTTTTAATATGGGTTATGCGATCTTTTTATATCTTTATTTGCCCTTTTCTTTTTCCCTTCTGTGACTTGCCTGCTTCTCTCTGTACATTAAAAAAAAATGCCTTTTTTATACTGACCTGTAGTTATTAGAACCAATCAAAGATGTAGTGCTCTTGTCTATTTTATATATTTCAAATATATTTTCTTATTTTTTCACTTCTATTTTAAAATTTGTTATGATACCTTGTAACACAAAGAGTTTTATTTTTATTTGACATTGATGAAATGATTTCCTGTTTGCTTATGATTATTTGTTTTTACAAAATTTTTTGTTACTCCAAGGCTGTAAAATATTTTTCTGTATATTTTTAAAAATGACTTGAAAGTTTTTTTTTAACATTCAGATTTTTAATCCATCTGGAATTAACTTTTCTTGTATAAGATGTGATAAAGCACTTTAATTTTATTTTTTCATATAAATAGCTCATTATAATACCATTTATTGACTAGATATGTTTTCCCAGTTCCCTACCATTTTCTCTTCTATAATTTCTATTTCCTTCTCCTTTTAAATCCATTCCATTCCTCTACCCTATCTTTTTATGCCCAAACCCATTACCTTTCCTTTATCTTTCCTCTTATTTCTTAAATCTCCTTCTTCTCCTTCTTTGTCTCTCCTTTCTCTTCCTTTTCATAATTATTATTATTATTATTAAATTAGTGCATGCACTAAGTTTAAGAAAATCCAATAGCAGATATCCTAAAATAATAAACAAATTAACAATCCTTTCCTCCAAAGTCAAATAAAAGTATCTGTTGGTGATTCCTCTTTTACTAAATAAATATTTAGTAGGCATCTATTATGCTGAAGTCACTGGGAATTCAAAAGTGAACAAGATAGAAATTTGCAGTTAATAGAGGTTTAATGTAAGTACATACAAAGATGAAAATATCTTTATATTGGGTTAGATACATGTTCCAGAGGCAGTAAACTTGGAAACCCCTAGACATCCTAAAAATTATAGTAAATAACTTTTGCATAAACAAATACAATTTTTAAAATGTATAATTAATAAATATCTGCATGTGCTATGTAAAATAGTATATATTAAATAATAAAAACATATTATGTAGATGTGTATATATACACACATATATACATCTATAAGTAAAATAAATAGTCTGGGGTATAGCTAAACATTTATGTCAGAGCAAAAAAGACTTTGAGCTGCTCTTGCCCATTTGAAGACCTAATTCCCTAACATGGAGTTTAAAAGCCAGTCCAAATTCAAGTTCTAAGCTTATAATAAAGACTAATCATGCTATCTTTCCTTCTAGGTGATGACAGTATATTGTTAAAATTTATAAAATTTTTAATTATTTTAGTGAAAATGTAATGTTTCTGACACCAGTTACGACGGCAGCTAACACTGTACTTTGGAGTCTGTAAAGTACCATTGTGAATATTAAGCAAATAAAATAGACCTCTTTTAAGAGAATCAAGGAAATCTTGACTTGATGGGCTTACCACCCTCCAGCGGTACTATCAGCAAACCCTGAAAGCCCATTTTATATCCCAGAAACCATAATACATGCAAAAATTATTTTTTTCTCTCAGAAATATATTGACTTCTCTTCCTTGAGGCTGTATCTACATGTGACGATTATTTGGATTTTTTAGTAATACATAGTATGTCAAAAGGAGGTTTTGGTTAAATTACCAAAGCATGACAATTTGATTAAACAAAAGATAAAGAAGACAAGCTGTAATTAAAAGGTGTAAGTGGCAAACTTCATCCCATTATTGAAAAGGCACTTGGTTTTTGCTCTTTTAGATTTTGATGTTGTCAGATCACTTTTAAGAAATGTTAACATTATTCAATTAACAGCACTCAAATTCTGACCCCTCGAGATGTTACATGTACTCTGAAAACCAGTATGACTTCTTGGTAAATCTCTTATGAATTTTTTTAGTTAATTTGAAAAAAAAACAAAACCCTAAATACTGTGCTGGACAATTATTAGTTCTTAAGGCATATCAGTTTACCTAATACAAGCTTAACTTGATATATATTTTAATAAATATTTTTAATTCTCTAGTATATCAGACTTTATATTTGGCTTAATAAATAAAAATAATTAATTCAGATGTATAGGAAATAATCACTGACCCGCCTTTAGCATTTAAATGAAGAAGAAAAGGGCACTTGTAAGAAAATATTATGATTAATTGAAAGAAGTATTGTGATACTAGTTTATTTGAAAATAGTGTGATAGAGGTTTATTTGAGAATACTATAGAAGGTGACTATTGATCTATACAACAACAGATGATTTAATGTTATTGGAGGTAAACTTGGGAAACAGCAGAAACAAGACTGGAGACAGATATTTTCACATAGAATAAGCATTGTGAGGAAAGGTACATAAGCATAAATTAGCCTAGGTTATACAAAGAATTGTATATTATTATTATTATTTAATGTCTAAAATAAGTATGAACGAGTAACTCTGCCAAGTATATAAAAAATAAAACCAGTGTAATGGGTAAAATATAAAAGAACCTTGAGTGTCAAACAATGAAAATAATTGTTTTCTACAACTTGAAATGTTTTAATGAGACAGTAACATTCTCAGACACATGCTTAAATCAATCACCATTTAGGAAATAGTTGCAACATTGTATCTGAGGATGGGTAATAACCTGAACAGGTGTATTATAACTGGACATAGGATGTTTGTAATATAAACAGTAGTAAAAATGTTGAATTAGTTGTTGTCAATTAGATACAAGGATATGAGAGAATGAAGTCTGGAGAGACCTGTACACTGGTATTGAGCATTTAGTATTTATAAAAGAGGGTTTTATAAGAGATAATGAGTTGTGTGTAGCAAAATTTGAATCTGTAATGTATATAATACTAGACAGATGAATTTAATAAAATTTAATAAAATAACATTTTATAAGGTTGATGGACACAAATAAGAATAAGGTTGAATCAAGTTTCACATTCATTTGACTGACATTTCAAGCAAATATGAACAAAATCAGCCAATCATCATTATCAAAACATGATAGAGTTTTGTACATTAGGGTTACTATTGCAAAAAAAACTTTGATGTTATTGGTCTAAAGACTCATGGTTTGCAATGATATTGGTATTAGCTCAAGAAAGTATTTGCAATATGATTATTTACCAAAATAATCAGAGGCATATTAATGGTCTTCTGTGGGTAGTGGTCAGAGCTACCAGACAGTCTACAGGGTTTACAGTAGAGCTACACAATAAAGAATTATCTCACAGCTGATACATAATTTTAATGCTGATCAGATTTTCATGTAAATAAAAAGCCTCCTTAAAACCATTTTTTTCCCTAGAATTTTCTCCACATTACAAATAAATATAACTTATTTCTGTATCTTTTAATGTCTACCGAATTTCCAGGAGTGCTAACAAGCAAATAAAGGGAGGGTTATATTTTTCTTAGTTCAAAAATTTACAAGAATAATCCTCCATTTTCTAAAATCCTATTAATGAACTGAGCACTGTTTGTGACTTTGAAATTGTTTATATAATCTAGCCTTGTCAACCTGCTTTTGTAGCTATGATTTCCTTAATAATCCTATGTATAGTTGTAGTATATGGCTCATTTGTTATGTCTCCTTGAAATGTTATGCCCTAAACTTACATACAAATATATACAAAGACTGTCTGGAAAACATCCAGCCATTGCTAATATAATGAGAACAGTTTGCACGACATTGATGTAGCCTGGCAGCCAAGGAGAGTGGACTGGATCCCATGTGCATGAACAATGATGATGTCACTGTATTAATCAGTGGGGTGATAGACACCATTGTGTGAGCATGTGTACTTTGTGTCTGTTGCATTCAAAATGACTGAGTGAGTACAGCAATGAATGAATCTGCATCAAATTCTGTGTTAAGCTTGAACATTCCTCCATGAAGCTATTTGGATGATTCGGAAGGCCACAGTTATGGGCAACTGGTGATTGGCAGCTTCATCATAACAACAGGTCTGCCCATGCATCATGTTGGTGAAATATCAAATCACCCACGTGACTCAGCCCCCCTATAGCCCAGATTTGGTACCCTGAAACTTCTGGCTTTTCCCAAAACTAAAATCACCTTTGAAAGGGAAGAGATTTCAGGTCATCGGTGAGATTCAGGAAAATAGTATGGGGCAGCAGATAGGTATTGGGAAAATTGTGTGAGGTCCCACGGTGCCTACTTTGAATGGGACTGAGGCACCATTGTCCTACGTACAATGTTTCTTATGTCTTGTATCTTCTTCAATCAGTGCCTCTATTTTTCATATTACATGTCTAGATACCTTCTGGACAAACTTGATATATTATTTAATAATAAATTATTTTATTTTATTCACTCTTTATAACTGTAGTTTGGTAAGTACAATGTTAGTTTTCAAAATTATGTCTTTAGGTGAGTTATTTGCGCCATGAATTTCATTAAGGATAACAAAGATGGTAGAAGAGTTTTGAAATCACAGTTTTAAATACATTAGAATTTACCATAGATTGAACAATAAATGACCTCAAATAGCCACAGCAATTTTAAGAAAGAAGAACAAAGTCTGAGTGATCACAACACCTGACATCAAACTCTACTACAAGGTTATTGTAATCAAAACAGTCTGGTACTGGCATAAGAACAGACACATAGATCAATAGAACAGAATAGAGAGCCCAGAAGTAAACCCATGTCTCTATGGTCAATTAATACTCTACAAAGGGGGCTGAAGCATAAAACGGAGTAAAAATAGCCTCTTCAACAAATGGTGTTGGGAGATCTGGACAGCTACATGCAAAAAAGTGAAATTCAACCACCAAACTTACACCACACACAAAAATAAACTCAAGTTGGATAAAAGACTTAAATAAAAGTCACGACACCATAAAAGTCCTAGAGGAGAACATAGACAGGAAAATCTCAGATATTACATGCAGCAATATTTTTGCAAATATGTCCCCTAGAGAAAGTGACATAAAGGAAAGAATAAACAAATGGGAGTTAAAAAGCTTCTGCACAACTAAAGAAAACATCAGCAAAATGAAAAGAGAACCAACAACATGGGAAAATATGTATGCCAGTGATACATCAGACAAGGCTTTGATCTCCAAAATATATAAAGAACTCACATGACTCCATGTCTCTAGGAAGACATGACTCTAGGAAGACAAACAATCCAATTAAGAAATAGGCAAAGGGCCTGAACAGACACTTCTCCAAGAAGGACATATAGAGAGCCCAGAGACACATGAAAGGACGCTCAGCATCACTAGCCATCAGAGAGATGCAAATTAAAACCACAATGAGATATCACTTTATACCAGCCAGAATGGCCATCATAAACAAATCAACAAACAAGTGCTGGCGAGGCTGTAGAGAAAAGGAAACGTTAGTACACTGTTGGTTGGAATGCAGACTGGTGCAGCCACTGTGGAACACAGTGTGAAATTATCTCAAAAAACTAAAAATGGAACTGACTTTTGACCCAGCAATTCTACTGCTGGGATTATACCTTAAGAATCCTGAAACACCAATCCAAAAGAACCTATGCACCCCAATGTTCATGGCAGTACAATTTACAACAGCCAAATGCTGGAGGCAACCTAGGTGCCCATCAGTGAATGAGTGGATCAAAAACTGTGGTACATTTACACAATGGAATACTATGCAGCAGAAAGAAAGAAGGAGCTCCTACCATTTGCAACAGCATGGATGGATCTGGAGAACATTATGCTAAGTGAAATAAGCCAGGCAGTAAAAGACAAATACCATATGATCTCACCTATAAGTAGAGGCTAATCAACAGAATAAACAAGGAAGTTAAATATAACCAGAGACATTGAAGTGAAGAACAAACTGACAGTGAACAGAGGAGAGGGGGAGAGGAGAATATGAGGGGAAACAGGGGAAAGGTGGTCAAGGAACATATACTCATGGACAAAGTCAAGTTTGTTTTTGTATATGGTGTAAGTTGGTGGTTAAGTTTCCTTTTTTTGCATATAGCTGTCCAGATGTCCCAACACCATTTTTAAGATGTGGAAACTGAGGCTGAAAGAAATCTCACAACTTAATGATCATACAAGTTTAGTAGTTTCCAAATCAGAATAAAATTCAGGACCTCCTGTTTCAACTCTGAACATTTATCAGAACCTACATTGTTACCCTGTAATGTAGTAAGCACAAACTGTTGTAATACTATTTTTTCTTTTTCACTGATACTAGGATGTTTTCACATATGAATGCTGTTGTTCACTGTTCATATTAAGCTTTCTTCAAACTCAAATGTAGCGGAAACTTTTGGACTGAGGTAATTAGGTGTTCTGTTTGCTTCTAAAATTTGAGGATACAGCTGTTTTCATAGGTTTGGGGAGTTCTTATCAACTATTGTTTGAATAGGCGCTTCGTTTCCTTCTCCCTCTCTTCTTCTGGTATGCTATTATTCACATATTGCTCTTTCTTATAAAGTCAGGTAGTTCTCAGAGTTCTCCCATTTTTTTTTTTATGCCCAAGTCTTTCTCTTCTTCCTTCTGCATCATTTCTAGATTCTATTTTGATATCACTAATCTTCTCCTCCACCTTGCCTGCTCTGTTTCCTATGCTTACTAGTTCATTCTTTATCTCTTTTATTGAGTTCATATCCAGAATTTCTGTTTGATTCTTTTTAAAAGTTTCAGTCTCCTTGGTATAGTACTTGTTTTATTCATTTTCTTTTCTGATCTAATTAAACTGCCTACCTGTGTTTTCTAGCATCTTGTTGAGTTTTTCAGAACTGCAATCTTGAATTCTCTATTATTTAAATCACAATATTTCCATGCCTTTAAGATTGTTTTATATAGGTTTTTAAATCTTCTTTCTGAGCTGCCTCGCTACCTTGGTTATTCATGATTTTTTTTATGGATTCCTTCTCTGTCTAGGCATCTATGTTTGAATGGCACTCTCTAGTTTATTGATACAAAGAAGTGGTTTCTATTATTTTCTAGTAGGTGGCACTGAATCACAAGTTTTGGGGTTTTCTGTTTGTTTGTTTTTTTGTTTGTTTTGCTGTCTTGCACTTCTTTAGCAGCACTCTGTGACTGGTCCCAGGATTGGAGGTGCAAGAGTGACTATGCAAGAGGGACTATGCAGAAGTCCCAGGTTGCCATTACTGGGAAAATAAAGAAACTTCAAGGATGGCCAGGTTATGCCAACCCCCCCACCCCCCCACCCCCCCATCACAGCTACACTGATGTCAGTGTCTGGTTGCAGTGGAGAACAATGGAATTTTACAGATTTGGAGCCCCATTGTCTGTTGTGTTCCTCTGTGTGGTGTTGGACCCCTGAGAATGGGGCAGCTGGACTACTGGGAAGACACTCACTTTCCAATGTAAACTGTATTAAAAGTCAAACATATTGCACAATATTAAATTTACACCACTCTTCTTTGTTTTCAATGATTCTGAAATTTAAAAGTGGCATCTAGAGAGAAATATATTAATGGAATTGGTAGAGAATAGTTTATATTTTGATATTGTTTTGCTTTGAAAACCTTGAAAGTTGAGTTTGACCTTTTGAAAATATTTTTAATACTTGCAAAATTGAATAAATCATATTTATATATAAACAAGTATAAGAATAAAATTATTATAAAATTTCAAATAGAGAAATTTGACCTATGGACAGTACTTGTTTATCAAAATAAAATTGAAAAGGAGAATCCATGGATCCCAAGTACTACTGTGCCTTTTATAAAAATATTGACAGCTATATCTCATAGGTTTTCCTCTTCAAATAAGGAAATATATTTAAGATGGGGTATCAACAATCTGCTGACAAATGATATTTTAACTAATCTACATTTTCAAGTTTTTTAATGTGATGTAAGTGATGTGAGTGCCAGGTGTCCTGTGAGGCAACTGAGACCACAGGTCTCTATTAGTATATGCAAGGCAGTCGCTTACCTTGGTAGGTTTGCTTACTTGAGTAGGTCACAGAATAACTAACTGGCATTTTGAAATAATAATTAAAAAATATATATTGGGTACATCCATGTATCAGTTTCTTATTGAAACACATGCTAAGGCAAGAAACAAGTCACTGTGAAAATAATCTTGTTCAATATTTGAAGTTCAATATTTGAAGTTTCATATCAGAAAATCCTATTGGCTAATAACTGGGACCTATACTACTGATACAGCAAAACCTTCATTTCTTGGCCTGATGCTAAAGAACTAAAAAGGATGTATTTTTAAAAACAAGTACAAATAATTATTTTAGTAGAAAGATCTAATTTAGCATGTAGAGTCCTAGAAGGTTTCTCTGAGGAAACTATCCAAAGGATAAATGTGAGAGAGTCAACAAAAGAATGTCAGGAGGGATATATTCAGACAGAGGGAGAAAGCATATGTGAAAGCACTGAAGTGAGAAAGAGCTTGACACATTTCAGAAGTAGAAGAATATATATTTTTTTGTTTTGGTTCTTTCTTGTTACAGTTTCCAAGTGCTTTCTTCTGGGTTTTACCCTGTGTACAACCTCAGACAAGTTACAATAATTATGTTTTTGTCTGATTTTCTGTGTTTGCTTAACAAACAATAACTCCAAATCCCCTACCATTTGGTCTCTCTTATTTTTACCATACTGTCTTCAGTGGATTGCAATGTTCCCATAACCTTGAGCTTCCTGGTTAGAGCCCTGCTATCTGCTGACAAGCATTCCTGGTGTCCTATTTTTTTTTTTCTTTTTTTGGTCCTGGCTTTGAGAATTGGCATTTCTAGATCCCTTGTTCTACTCTTTCTTATACCATTACATTGCATAAGTTCGCATGGGAAAGGTAATTGTGAAAATAGTCATACAGATAGGTAGATACATGGGTAGATAATAGATAGATACACAGATAGTTTATAGTTAGTTATGGGCAGTTAAATGGGAAAAAAGCAAGCTAGAGTGCAACATCTATAATATAATCCCATTTTATAATTTATTAATATTGTCTTTATTATATGTCACCCACATATACACAAATATGCATATAAATATACACTAAAGAGAGTAAACTTCTTATACATTCCCAGGATTATAATTCTCTTTATTTATACTCTCCTATATTATTTGGATACATTGGTTTAAATGATCTAAACAAGATTCACTCATTAGTTAGAATGGCTGCTGACATATAGCATATCAAAAAGTTACATTTACTTTGGCCACTTAAAAGATACCCATGTCTGGTACTTTTATTTATGACTAAGGGTAGCAGAGTTGACAGGGCTTGAATATGCCAATTTATGTGAATAAATCTCAAGAGCAATAAACTTGTTAAAATTTTAGTATACTTGTTAAATTTAAATATACTTGTTAAAATTTGAGCATTTGAGTAAAATTTGGGTTATAAAGTTTTATCATATATGTCTATGTCTACAAATGAACTATTTTCCTTTTTTTCTAAAATTGCACTAAATTAAGACAATTCATATGTGTTTCTTTATTAAATGTTATTTTCATTGAATTTTTTGCCTCTTCAAACAGGGAGCAGGTAAGGAAATTATGTGGTTGGATATATTCTTTTCCTAAAAGAATCAAAGTCAAAACTTTTCAAAAAGTAAGAATCATAGTTTTTCAGTAGTCTTTCTTGCATATGCAAGAAATATGCTTAACAAATTCTCACATATCTAATCACTATATAATTACTTTGTGAAGTTGCAAGCCAGGTGTTATTATCTCCCTTGTTTTTACAGTTGTAGAAGCCGAGGCTCAGAGTTAAGGAACTTGTCTAGGGTCATACAGTTGTTCAATGATGGAGAATTTTTCAAAAATCAGTAAAATAATTCTCTGCAGAAGTTTAAATTATTCCCCCAGGAATGATATTTCAGTTGGTACATGTATTTCTTTTCATGAGTAGTTTCTTCACAGGAGAATTTAGTCTACGAGACAGTTTTATTACAAAGTATTTGGCTCAACTAAATTTGATTTTCTAAATGACTAAGTAGTCATTTATTATAGGCAAAGATTTTAGATAATATGAAAAGGTCAGGTAAGAGCTAAAATATGTAAATTTCATGTCACCATTCATTTTATGTCAACTATTTCTCCATTATGTGTGAAGAATTTGAATTTGATTTTTCTCTCATAACAGCCAAGTAGTATGACAGTGTTTTATTTTATACTAATGAAATAAATAGAAATTCAGATTTTCTTTACAGAAGATAGCCATCTTTAGTTTTTACGTAGCACTTTATATTTCTAAATTGCTTTACAATTTTTATTTTACTCATACCTTTCAACAGTCATTTCTGAATATGTTAATAGTATTACCTTAAAAAGTAAATAAAAAAAACTTTAAGCATGACAAGTTAAATGACTTCCCCAGAGATATATAATTTTATATTCTTCAAAGCCTCTTGAATTAGTAGATAAATATGATGCTGCTAACCTTTTTTCTATGTCCTCTGTTTATTATTATATATTTTATTTAAATTTAATAATAATTACATTTCTGGAAAAAATCGAGGAATAAATTTTTTATATCAGATCATAGCATAAATTACCTATATCAGGTATTTTGTATTTTTTAATAAAAAGTCTGCATGTGTATTATAATAAAAATGTTTTTGATACCTGAGGATTAGTCTTTATCAGATTTCATTTTATTTTAGAAATAATATTCATTTATGTGACCTATTGTATAAATATCTCACTTGTGTGAATTACTTAATAATTGAGAAAAATTACTAAAGAGTAAAATATTTCCACCACATCAGGCTATCTAGACCTGGGTGTTAGTTAAGAAATATGTTTGTTTTCTTTGAATCCATTCACCAATCCTCTCTTCCCATAAACCCTTACTAGCAGGCATCACTATAAGAGTTGCAAAGTGTGACAACTTAGGGAAAATAAGTTAATATCTTCCAAATCATAATGAAACTTTTGCTATGCAACCGGCTAATAAATAATGTATAAAGTAAGCTCATTTAGTGTACTATTACATAAAAAGATTAAAGGAAAGATTACAGAAATAGATTCTTTTAAACACCTTGACCAAATAAGTTTCTTGATAAGCTTTAGCGACTCAGAAAACGGATGTACTGGGTAAGTGGCTTCCAAAATCTATTTTTGCATGGTTTGATATTCAAGGTAAAGATGCTGCTGAGAGAGGGGTTAGTGATGGTGAGAGCAAGCAAGAAAGAGAGATGGAGAGGAGAGGGAGAAAAAATGGCTGAAAATATAGTGATCATGTGCTTCTCTGTAATCAGATGGCGTATTGAAGAATGGTACAAAGTACAGGTTGAAGAATGACCTTGAGGAAACTGAAGGAAGTAGGAGCCTCTTAGAAAGGAGACTTGGAGAGAGAGTCATTTTCTCCATTCCTATATAGAACTCAAGGACAGGGCTACAGAGCCAAATCAGTGATGGCGGCAGCCTGGCCACCAGAGTGGCTCCTGGGCAGTGTTGGCAGAGCTGGGAAAAGACACCTCCTTCAAATGGTTCAGAGGCAAGCTATTTCAACTAGGGGGCTGAACAAGAAGAGCACATATAAATGTCACTCATTTGACAGATGTCTGCTGAGCATCACTCTCTGCCAGGTATTGTGCTAATAACAGAACCTACAGGAGACTGTCCCTGGAGTATCCTAGAAATAATTGCTAGGTCTCGTGGATGGAGAAAAGGGGTTCAGTGGCAAGTAAATGCACAGAGTGATCAGTGGCAGGTCATGGTGGCTGGTCACACCCGGGGCATATTACTTCTTTACTAAAAGGTTTATGTTTGCCTTGAGCAAGTCCTGTTCTCTGTTTCTGTGCATGTAGGTTAACACATCTTTGAAATGCTCTTTCAGACCCCTCCTTCTAATTTGCGACCTCTTTTTCAGAAGTTTGACAGTTCCCTTTTTAAAGTTTGACAGTCCTCAAGAGAGCATATAATCTTAACTATCCTGTAATTCAATCCCCACCTTGCTTTTTCTCCCACCTTCATGTAATCTTCCTTGTGTTCCCTCCTTCATCTCAAATGCATAAAAGAAACTGCAAACAGCTATTTTCCAAAGCAATTTTCTCAGCCTGTTGAGATCTTGCTTATAGGTGTGTCCTCTGTTTGACTCAAATAAACTCTTATAAATATTCTCTACAGGATTGAAAGTCTCTTATATTGACAGTCTATTGAATATTCTATGTGGGACAACACTAGAAAAGCCAGCAAAATGAGTTTCTGATGTTAAGGTTAGCTCATTTATTCTCAAGAGTTTTGCGTAAATTGTCTGTGACCCCTTACTTTCAAGGTAAATTGGTGACTCAGCTTTCGCTAAGAGATTGTCAGGACTAATCCCTCTATGTCTTAAGTTCCTAATTACCCCACTTAGTACCAAAGACCTAGGGTGCAGACTCCTCGCCTCAATCTCATACCACTTTGTGCACCTTTCCTAGCTCATTTTCTGTCCCCTGCTCTTCCTAGGTTTTCCTTTTGATGGTTCATGATTGTTACCAACAGCAAAGACCTCTATCCCCTAATTCTGATCTCAGAAGCTTCCCTGCCTCCCCTATATGAACTCTATTCCGCCCCAATGAAGCTGTTACTGTAGGCAGCAGCTAGGAATGAGCATCTAGAGGAGAGATAAAGCAGGGCCCCCACCATTACCATCTAACAAAGAATTTAAAATGGGAAGCTAGAAACAAAGAGGAGACATGTCTCACTGGTTGACCTAGAGGCCTTGAGCCTGGTTTGATAAGATTGGCGGCATAGTGCAGGAGGAAGGTAGCCCTTGAAAATCTGTGTGTATCATCTCCACTAGCTGCAAAAGAACATCTTTGTGATTGTGTATTGATCCTAAATTCTGGAAAGGGGAAGGGGGAAGGGGAGAAGGAACCCAGACGTCAACTAAAGTATATAACCTCTGAACTCCAATAGTCATTGCACTCGGATTAGCCTGGTGCCTGTTTGTAGCCAGGTGCTCAAGTGTATAGAACAAACTTACTAACAACTTTATTTCCTCTATACATAGGACATTAAGACTAGTTACATACGGCATTCTGTCTATCTGGATGCCTGCCTATAATTTCATTAATGAATATGCTATCTCATTTCCACTATGCGTGTTTGTCTCTCTCTTGAATTTGTCTCTTGTGAGTGAGGCAAGAAT